>VXAC01008684.1:392403-409150 GCA_013399225.1 Rhipidura dahli
GAGAAGGGAGCGCCCTGTCTCAGCCCCAAGAGCCTGGGCATTTTCCTGATCCTTATCCATGTCTTTGACCAGTATTGCCTCCTGAAGATGCCACCTCCCTTAATGGGGAATGATTCCATCTGACCCAGCTGTCCCTCTTCCTTTCTCCAGAGATGAACCAAATGACTGTGCTGAAGGTGAAGTTTCCCCGAGGAAGCAACGTCTCTGTGCCAGCATCTGCTGCAGGAAGGGAGGCGCTGCCAGGCACAGTCACAGCAGGTAATTGCTGAGCCTCTGGGCCTGAGCCCTGCTGAGGCTTGAGCTGCCATCCCTGCTGCTGGGCACTGCGGGCACCCAGCCTTANCGGGCACACAGCGTTACCCGAGCCCCTTGCAGTGCCCAGTTCCCTAAGGCAGAAGGGGATCCCAGCCCAGCATGGAATGGTTCTGATCTGTGCTCCCTTGTAGATGAGGGTGGTGGGAAGGCTTCTCCTGTAGCTTCGATGGAAGATGGTTTGGAACCCTTGGGAGTTTCTGCAGGTAAGTCCTCAACTGCCCCTCAGAGAATAACCTTTGACAACCTGACCAGAACCAGGCGACAGAAGCTTCTCTGGCTGTTGAGTTACAGGTGTGTCTGCAGGGATGACTTCTCCAGTTCCTTTGCTGGTTCCTGCACTCAAGCCTGGCTCCCATCACATGGGTGAGTAGTGTGTCCCTGCTGACCCCACAGGCTGAGCACTGGTTTTGTGGGATCCACTCCGGGGAAATGGAACTACTTTCTCTTAAGGTCCTTCGAGAGGAAGGAACATACCTACAGGAGACAGGAAGTCTCTGGAGGAACCCAGACAAGTGGACAAAACCCTGAGTGATCTGGAGAGACACCGTGGTGGGTGCATTTCCCTCAGCCTTGCCCTGAGGCTCAGCAGCCGGGGGCTGGCGCTGCACATCTGGACACGCCGTACCCGGCACAGCGGGAAGGGATCCATGGCAGCCTCGCTGCCCCACTGCTGCTTTCACACCCTGCAGGGCTGTTTCCCAGCCTGGCCTGCCTGCAGCTCCTCCCCAGCCTCTCTCTGCAGGAAGGCATTTGGCATCAGCTGACAGGGTGCCCAAACTGCCCCAGGGGCCAAGCACATCCTGAGATCCCCTGCAATTTCCTGCTCTCCGGGTAGATCAGCAGTGGGGGGCTGCTCGGAGGAGGAGGCGGGGCCCTGTCTCAGCCCCAAGAGCCTGGGCATTTTCCTGATCCTTATCCATGTCTTTGACCACCTGGAGATGCCACCTCCCTGAATGGGGAATGGTTCCATCTGACCCAGCTGTCCCTCTTCCTTTCTCCAGAGATGAACCAACAGGCTTTGGTGAAGACGGCACTTCCAGGAGGAAGCAACGTCTCTCTACCAGCCACTGATACACGAAGGGCAGAGATACCAGACAGCAGTGCAGGAGGTGATTGCTGTGCTGGGCTCTGCCAAGCTCAGCAATCCTGCTGGGGTCCCTCCATGGGAGACACGTCCCAAAACCTGGGAGTGGCTGCAAGAGGTGCCCATGGTGGGGAAAGGGCAGAGGGGGAGAGCAGAGCTGCACCGTGTCCTGACAGGGCCTGGCTCTGTCCCCTTGAGCTGTGGCAGCTGCCGCGGGGCAGGGAGGCTCGGGGTGGCAGCTGCTGCTGCAGGGATGGCTTTGGCCCCTGTCCCTCGAAGGAGCCCCGGCCCAAGCAGCTGCGCTGCCCCCGGGCTCTCCTCCCGGCCCTCTGGGCTTTGTTGGGGGGCACAGCCTGTGCCCAGGGGCAGCAAGGTGCCTGCAGACCCCAGCTCTGGGCAAACAGAGAACGTGCTGGCCGTACCCAGCGTGCTGCCAGCTCAGCAGGGCTGCACAGCCCGGGCTCACACTCCCCACTGATGCCGCAGACTTTATCCCTGATACAGGAATCATTATCCGGGATCCAATGCGCCTCCCAAGAATTGTCTGCCCCCAGGATGTGCGCAAGTCCTGCATGGTGGGCACAGCAGCTACGGTGATCACTGTGCCACTTATCCTGTTGTGTTGCTATGTTGGGATCCGGAAGCTGTACGAGAAGAGAAAGTAAGCTGTTGATTTTTCTCCACAGTTTCCTTCAACTCTGCTCATTGCATTCGTAGCCTGACTCGTAGTCATGCTGCTGTGGAGCTGTGGCGAGTCCATGGTTATCCAAACAACTCTGCTGAGGGTTCTGCTGCTGTCCAGTGCTTTAATTGGCCTCTTAATTGCTGGGCCTTGTCCTGGGGAGCCCGCTGGGGCTGCAGCCCGTGCTGCCTCCCACAGAGGCTGCCTGGCCAAGAGCAGCCCCAGGAGCACCAGGCAGAGGCAAAGCAAGGTCACAGCAGTGTTTGGGCAGTACAGCTCAGGACAGGAAAGTGGTTATTTAGTAGCTCATGTAAAGTTTCCTGGTAACAATTATGTTACAGGATGAGCACATTTGATACCAGCCACTGTTAAAACAAATCCAACCTGATGAAGCTTTGGCTTTGGCCTTGAGGCTTTGCTCTGTGGGCGTGAGCCCCGTCCTGGATTATTGATTCCCAATCAGTCTTGGAGCCAGTTTTGGGTGAAGGCTCATCCCAGCCCTGACCCTTGGCAGCTCTGGGCTCACAGGGACAGCTGAGGCTGCAGCCTCTGTCATCAAAGGGCTTTGAGAAGTTTAAATCACTGTATTTTTACTACACAGTTTTCTTTATGGAATTCATTCACTATTTTTTAAATCAGTTTTACTCCTTTTCCAGGTATTTGATATAGTTCATTATGGCATAATCATCCCATGGCTGAATTAGGAAAATGTAAGTACTATAAAATGAAATAATTGTTACACTCTCCTGTCTTTCACAGACTGTGATCAGCAGTAGGTGGGTTTGATGTGACCAAGAGAACAGTTTTGCTCTGCTTTCAATTCAAACAAGAAGCAGAGCTGTTGAAAAGTGTCTCTTCACCTCATAGCTAAAGCAAACTGCCAGGGTTCCTTTTTTTTTCCATCTCTGGGCATGAATATAAAATCTCTCAGTAGCAAATACTCCTGACAAGTAACTGACAGAAATTAGGGACTTGGTCTGTTTGTTGCCCCAACCCCTGAGCTCCTCAGAGCTGTGGCTCCCTGTTCTCTTTGCAGACAGAGGCTGGCTATGGATGACAGTCATGTGTCTGGCCTGGTAACACACCAGGTCCACACATGAGCTAAGGGATCATCCTTGCACACTCCATCCTGGAAGGACCAAGTTCACTGATGAATCTGACACAGTTTTATGGCATGGCAGCAAAATAAGGCAAAATAAAGGCTCTAATTTGTACCAGTTTGATCACTTCACATTTTTCTGTGTGTAATGGAGATGGTAACTTCATGTTTCCTATTCATGCACAGTTTGCTATCTGAGAGCACTCAGAGCTCAAAGTCACAGGGGTTTGCAGGTCTGAGATGACTTGAAAAACAACCTTTATGTGCAACATTTATGCTTCAAAACCATTACAATACAAATCGTGAGCTGATCATTCTGTTAAGTGAAAAAAAAACCCAAATAACAAAACCTAACTGTTACCCAACAAAACAGGCAAACATAACAACAACCAAGAAAAAAACAGAAACCAACAAAAAAACCCTCACAAATCCAGAAAAAATATAAAAATTGGGTGATGGAGGGATCCAGGAGAAACAAAGGGGCAGAGGCACAACAGCACAAGGAAGGATAGATAGTAAGTGTCTATGGCACCAAACTAGTCAGGGGATCTGAGACACTGTTCTCCCCTTTCTGAAAACAATCTGACATAAAAAGCAACAGCAGATAAATGATGATGATTGTGATCACGGGACTCTGCATGTTTAGCTTTAGTACATCCATTGTGCCTAAGTTTTGTGTTCCTTGTTAAGGCACATCATCTGGCAAGGGTGTTTTTCTGTCCAAAGGAAAACACTGCAGTGGAAAAGGAGGCCAGCTTGGAAAACATTAAAAGCAAGAGCTAAAAATATAGTACTTAAAAAAAAAAATATGTTGTTTGCTTGGTTTGCTGTTTGTTCGTGGGTTTTCTGTTGGTCTTTGAAAGCAGTCCCTTGGATGTTAGTGCACGCAACAAGTCCTTTGTAAAGGGCTGTCTTTGCAAAAAACCTGCCAATTCTGTGATGCAAGACAGAAACAGCTTCCCCTGGGCTACAGCTGGAAGGCTTGAAAATGTCTTCCAGAAACTCGTGATACGACGGAGTCTGATTAACACAATTTCATTTCATGAAGTGCAAGATTAAGTTATCCAATGAAATAAACAGTGTTTACATGCCAAGCAGCAGAAAAGGGCTGTGCACTGGAATGACAGGAAACAGGCCCAGAGTGCACGATGGCCAAGTTTCCCCGCCAAAGCAAAGCAGAAGCACTGGGAGCACAAAGGGACACACCGAGGAGGCCCAGCAGCTTGTTGCTGAGGGCCCATTTCAAGCGAGGGCTGGCACTCAGAATATTAAATAAATTTAAAATAAAAGGGTGGGGGGAGGTGGCAGTGAGGTGGCCCCAAAGGTCCAGCTCTGCTTTTGTCACCAGCATTCTCGTAGTTCCTGTGTTTGTTTTCCTAGAGAATTTGTAGTCAGCAGAGCTTCAGTCCCTTTGATCAAATCACTCTTAAGAGCAGCTCAGGGCTGGGCCACTCATTTAGATGCAAGCACTGACGGGGTCCAGCCAACAAAAGAACATTAGGTGCAGGCCACCCATACAGCTTTTTATATTCATGAGCACAAAGCCTTGAGTTCTGCAAACGGAGGGATGTTGGGGGGATTTTTGCACCATCAGGGCTGAGGTGCAAGGCTGTGGATATGTACAGCACTGGGTAAAAAGAAGAACACATGTGAGGACAATCCGGGCTGCAGCAGTGCCCTCATCCCCTCATTAGGGACTTCACAATTGCTTTTAGAGCTCCTAAACCAGCTGGTGAAAAACTGTTCTTTTCTCACTCCTGCACACTGACAGGCAAGTTGAACAAAACATCTGCCCCTTCCTCCATTATCTCTGAGCACCAAAGCAAAGAACTAAAAAAAAAAAAAAAAAAAAAATTAAAAAGTCATTTTGTGCCCACAAATGACCCACAATTTTAAAATAAAAAAATCATTTTGTGCCTGAAGACCCCACCAAGAAGGCCCTGTGACCCCAATGGCCGGTTCATCCAACACTTCAAGAAAGCAATGCCTTTCTCTTAATATTGTTGTGGCGTTAAAGAGGTTTATTCAAAATTTCCAGTGACAAGATGAATGAACTGAAGCCAGTTATGGTAAAATGACAGCCAAAAGAAGGATGGAGCCAAGGTGTCCCACAGCCATGGCCCAGGCAGCCAGAGATCCTCCTCCAACCCTGGCTGCTCTGCAGCCCTACTGACACCAAGCACTTAACTCTCAGCCGGGACACAAATTTAGAGGGCAAAAAATTTAAAAAAAACCCCACACCATCAGCCAGGCTTCCCAGGGAGAAGTGTCGGAACTCTCTGCCCCTCAACACTTCCCCAGCGTGTTCACGGAGGTAACCGCGATCTACGCTGTGCCCTCCGAATGAGCCTTCGGTGTGGGGAGCCACGGCCTCAGCTGACCCCCGGGTGCCTCCCGTGGCTCAGGGAACGGCCTGGGCTGTAAATGAGCGTTTGGCAGCAGCACAGAGCTGTGATGGAGCTCGGCAGCCCCACCGGGCCCCACAGGGCCGGGGCCCTTCCCGGCGGGGCCCTCACACAGCCCGGCCCCCAGCGCTGGGCTCCACCCGCCCCAGGCCCGGCCCGATGGTTGGCCGGGTGCTTTCTGCCAGCTTTGCACAGCCTCCACCGAGAGAGTCCCCTTTGCTGCGCTGAGTAAAAAACCCCCTCAAGTTTAACACCTCACAGAGGATCCCTGCAAAGTTTAGAAGAGACGCTAAATAACCCTGAGTGCCTCACGAGGCCCAGGCCCAGCTGACCCCACTGGAAGAAATGTGCCCTCAGCCCAGGGACCCTCAGCATGGGCTCCCCCAGCCCCTCGGGGCCACGCCGCTGGTCACAGCAGCGCCGTGCCGGGCTCCTGCCTGCCCACAGCCTGGGCATGCACGGCTGCTGCCGGACATGGAGCTCAGCCAGTGCTGCTGCCGTGTGGGCTTTGCTGCTGCTACCACCCGGACACTGCTGTGACAACAACAACTCTTTATTAGAACATAAAACATGGGCCAAACCGGGCCCTGGTGGACAGGGGGTGTCCACATTCAGTTATGGCCAGGGAGCAGGACCAGGGGGCTCGGGGGCATCGGGTCTTGCTTTGGTATCTGGGTCGCGATGATGTGAAGAGGGTGGTGGTGCATCTGCGACAGGGCAGATGGGACCAGACCTGAAGATTTGGGTGAGTAGTTTTGCTGGTCTTCTGGAGGCTCACAGGAGCACCTGTGGAGAGAGGAGGTGGCTGAGGCCCCCAGCTGCTCCTGGCACACAGGGACCCTCGTCCACAGCAGGGCCCAGAGCAGCCAAGGCTCCCCAGCACGGCTGCAGCCCCAGCAGAATCCCCAGGACAAGGCCCAGCAATTAAGAGGCCAATTAAAGAACTGGACAGCAGCAGAACCCTCAGCAGAGTTGTTTAGACAACCATGGACTCGCCACAGCTGCACAGCAGCCTCACTGGGAATGTCTCCTGTCTACAAGCAGCCTTTAAAGGAAGCTGATTGAGGGAGGGATCAGCAAGACACTCACCATTTTCTCTTCCAGCAATACCAGATTCCAGCAGAACACAACATCAAGAGAAGTGCCCCACCAGCCACGATGGCCATTATCTTAATCAAACAACTTGTTCCCCAGCAGAAAACGGTTCTGAACCTTTTGTGGATATTGCGAGGATATATTGTGCTGCCGGCTGCATCTGTGGGAGCAATGGGGAGCGTGAGCCCGGGCTGTGCAGCCCTGCTGAGCTGGCAGCACATTGGGTACGGCCAGCACGTTCTCTGTTTGCCCAGAGCTGGGGTCTGCAGGCACCTTGCTGCCCCTGGGCACAGGCTGTGCCCCCCAACACAGCCCAGAGGGCCGGGAGGAGAGCCCGGGGGCAGCGCAGCTGCTTGGGCCGGGGCTCCTTCGAGGGACAGGGGCCAAAGCCATCCCTGCAGCAGCAGCTGCCACCCCGAGCCTCCCTGCCCCGTGGCAGCTGCCACAGCTCAAGGGGACAGAGCCAGGCCCTGTCAGGACACGGTGCAGCCCTGCTCTCCCCCTCTGCCCTTTCCCCACCATGGGCACCCCTTGCAGCTGCTCCCAGGTTTCGGGACGTGTCTCCCATGGAGGGACCCCAGCAGGACTGCTCAGTACCCGAGTGCCCTGAGCCTGCTTGGGAAAATTCCTCTGTGCTGTGCCAGTCTTCTCCTGGCAATACTGGTCAAAGGCATGGATAAGGATCAGGAAAATGCCCAGGGTTTTGGAGCTGATCCCAGTCCCTCCCTCCTCCAAGCAGCCACCACTGCTGATCTACCCAGAGAGCAGGAAATTGCAGGGGATCTCAGGGTGTGCTTGGCCCCTGGTGCAGTTTGGGCACCCTGTCAGCTGATGCCAAATGCCTTCCTGCAGAGAGAGGCTGGGGAGGAGCTGCAGCCAGGCCAGGCTGGGAAACAGCCCTGCAGGGTGTGAAAGCAGCAGCGGGGCAGCGAGGCTGCCATGGATCCCTTCCCGCTGTGCCGGGCATGGCGTGTCCAGATGTGCAGCGCCAGCCCCCGGCTGCTGAGCCTCAGGGGAAGGCTCAGGGAAATGCACCCACCACGGCGTCTCTCCAGATTATTCAAGGTTTGGTCCACTTGTATAGATGCCTCCAGGGACTTCCTGTCTCCTGTAGGTTTGTTTCTTACTTCTCAGGGGACATTAAGAGAAAATAGTTCTCTTTCCCAGGAATGGATCCCACAAAACCAGTGCTCAGCCTGTGGGGTCAGCAGGGACACACTACTCACCCCTGGGAGACTGCAACACCCTTACATGGAAGTCTGGCTTGGGTGCAGCATCCAGCAAAGGAGCTGGAGGAGTCCTCTCTGCAGACACACCTGTAACTCAACAGCCAGAGAAGCTTCTGTCATCTCTGCTGATCTGCATGGGCAGCACTGAGCCGCAGGAGCGGGGAGGGGATCCCGCAGGGCGAGGGCACACACGGGCACGGCTCTGTCCTGGCACCTGCAGCGATGCCCCCCTGGCCAACTTTGGGCTCTGAGCCAGCAGCTCTCCCAGGGGGAAAGGCCTTGACTTACCCTCATCATCCTCATCTTCCTCCAGAGGCACAATCTTGGACACTGGTTGGGAATCCACATCATCTTCATCAACAGTTTCAGCTGCAAAGCAAGGCAGGACAGAACAGCTCCTGTGACACTGCTCAGGAGTCCCCTTCAGTCCGCAGCGGCAGTGAGTGCCCCTGGGTGATTGGTGCCCCCACAGCGCTCGCTCAGCTCTGCCTTCCACTCAGGAGCACGGGCAGAGGGAGCCGGTGCCTGCAGTGGCTCCAGACTGGGATGGAAGGAGCCCCTTGCAGGGCACTCGGGAGAGAAAGGACTCCCTGGAGCTGTGGGCAGCTCTGAACTCAGCCCCAGCCAGAGCCAGGGCTCGGCAGCGGCAGCGGGAGCAGCACCGGCTCCCTGGGGCCGGCAGTGCCGGTGGAGCCGGCACAAGGCACAGCGCCCCGGGGCACAGCCCTGGGCCCAGCCCCTTCCCTCTCTGCTCTTCTCCGTGGCTGCACAGGGCACTCGCAAGGAGCAACTGGCATTGCACACAGGAAGCACATTGACAGCTAAATGCTCCTTCCTCCCCCTGACAGCAACCCTGTTGGATTGCTGTTGGGCAAAAGAGTAGGAATTTCCTGGCCAAAATTTCCAGAGTGCATCAACCTTGAGATAATATTCAGGTAATTGACACATGAATATTACTCTGCACATGATTACATTTAGACAGTGATTACTGTGTTAGGAAAGAGGTGCTGAAAACTTACGTTCATCAAGCTCCAATATCCTTAAACCATCATTTACCAGCGTTTCCAAATGATGCAGTTCACGTTCCCAACCTAAAAGGGAGCACAGATCAGAACCATTCCATGCTGTGCTGGGATCCCCTTCTGCCTTAGGGAACTGGGCACTGCAAGGGGCTCGGGTAACGCTGTGTGCCCGCAGTGCCCAGCAGCAGGGATGGCAGCTCAAGCCTCAGCAGGGCTCAGGCCCAGAGGCTCAGCAATTACCTGCTGTGACTGTGCCTGGCAGCGCCTCCCTTCCTGCAGCAGAGGCTGCTAATGAGCCACTGCTTCCTCGGGGAAATTTCGCCTTCAGCACAGTCTTTCCTTTCATCTCTGGAGAAAGGAAGAGGGACAGCTGGGTCAGATGGAACCATTCCCCATTAAGGGAGGTGGCATCTTCAGGAGGCAATACTGGTCAAAGACATGGATAAGGATCAGGAAAATGCCCAGGCTCTTGGGGCTGAGACAGGGCGCTCCCTTCTCAAAACGGCCCCCACTGCTGATCTACCCGGAGAGCAGGAAATTGCAGGGGATCTCAGGGTGTGCTTGGCCCCTGGTGCAGTTTGGGCACCCTGTCAGCTGATGCCAAATGCCTTCCTGCAGAGAGAGGCTGGGGAGGAGCTGCAGCCAGGCCAGGCTGGGAAACAGCCCTGCAGGGTGTGAAAGCAGCAGTGGGGCAGCGAGGCTGCCATGGATCCCTTCCCACTGTGCCGGGCACGGCGTGTCCAGATGTGCAGCGCCAGCCCCCGGCTGCTGAGCCTCAGGGGAAGGCTGAGGGAAATGCACCCACCACGGCGTCTCTGCAGATCACTCAGCTTCTGCTCCCTGTGTTTGGACATCTCCAGGGACTTCTTGACTCCTGTAGGTTTGTTCCTCCCTCTCAGAGGACCTTAACAGAACATATTTCCGTTTCAGATAAATGGTCCCACAAAACCAGTGCTCAGCCTGTGGGGTCAGCAGGGACACGCTACTCACCTCTGAGATGGGAGCTGGGCTTGAGTGCAGCAACCAGAAAAGGAGTTGGAAAAGTCCTTCCTGCAGACACACCTGTAACTCAACAGCCAGAGAAGCTTCTGTGACTTGGTTACTGCCAGCTGGTCAGTAATTCTTCTTTTAGGAACATTGACAACATACCTGCAGGAGGCTTCAGGGGCTGCAAATCTTCATGAAGCCAAGCGGCTGGAGAAGCCTTTCCAGAAACCTTATCTAGAAGGGAGCACAGATCAGAACCATTCCATGCTGGGCTGGGATCCCCTTCTGCCTTAGGGAACTGGGCACTGCAAGGGGCTCGGGTAACGCTGTGTGCCCGCACTGCCCAGCAGCAGGGATGGCAGCTCAAGCCTCAGCAGGGCTCAGGCCCAGAGGCTCAGCAATTACCTGCTGTGACTGTGCCTGGCAGCGCCTCCCTTCCTGCAGCAGAGGCTGCCAATGAGCCACTGCTTCCTCCGGGAAACTTCACCTTCAGCACAGTCTCTCCACCTATCTCTGGAGAAAGGAAGAGGGACAGCTGAGTCAGATAGCACAGTTCCCTATCAGGGAGGTGGCATCTTCAGGAGGCAATATTGGTATTTGCATTTTTCCAGAAATTGATCCCACAAAACCAGTGCTCAACCTGTGGAGTCAGCAGGGACACACTACTCACCTGTGTGATGAGATCTGGGCTTGCCTGCAGCAACCAGAAAACGTGTTGGAAAAGTCCTCCCTGCAGACACACCTGTAACTCAACAGCCAGGGAAGTTTCTGTCACCTCCTTCTTTCCAGCTGGTCAATGATTCTTCTTTGAGGAACATTGACAACATACCTGCAGGAGGCTTCAGGGGCTGCAAATCTTCATGCAGCCAAGCAGCTGGAGAAGCCTTCCCAGCACCCTCATCTAGAAGGGAGCACAGATCAGAACCATTCCATGCTGTGCGGGGATCCCCTTCTGCCTTGGGGAACTGGGCACTGCAAGGGGGTTGGGTGAGGCCGTGGCAGCCAGAGGTCAATGGACATGGCCAAAGCTGCAGAGGGGCCTGGGGAGCTCTGGGCTGGTCACTCTCCTGGTCACTCTCCACCCTCTTTGCAGGCCCTGTGCCACATCCCTGGAGGGGCAGCTGGAGCAGCCCAGAGGAAACCCTCCCTAAAGCCCTGGGCAAAAGCATCCCCAAGGCTTCCCGGGGAGAAGGGAGCGCTGTCCCGGGAAAGGGGAGCCCGGCCGCCGGCTCACCTGCTCCCCGCGCTGCCATGGGAGCAGCCTGGGCAGCCCTGGCAGGCAGGGCCACTGCCAGCAGGAGCAGGAGCAAGAGGCGCAGAGCAAGGGCCATGGTGCCTTGCCCTCTGCCAGTCCCGCAGCTCTTGCTGCCACCACTGTCCTGACACTGCTGTGCCAATGTCAGCACCACTGCTGCCACCGCGCTGCTGCTGCAACAGCCGTGGGCAAGGACTGACTGCCCGGCCGTTGTGGTGCTGTGCAACCACGGGCTCTGGGGCCTCTGTGACCTCGGAGCCTGCTGTGACCTCAGGGATGGGGCAGGATTGCATGGAATGGTTCTCAAGAGCTACCCTCCCAGTGAGGAGAGTATGTCCTGCCAGGCATCTCCATCCAATCTAGTTTTTTTCAAAAGAGCTGAGTTATATGACATTGGACAAGTGAGACATTTCCTGGCTCTACCTGCAATGTCGATGTCAAGTCCAAAATTCAACTCACATTGGTGATTCCCACTATTGCAGGCCCTCTTCCAGCTTACATGGGACTCGAGCCCTCTGCATGCTTTAGGGGAGATCCAAACCTGCTGCACATCTTCCAGGCATCCCCAGCCACCCTAAAATCCCCCTGTGTGTCTCACGAGAGACCCCAGACTCCTGCTCAACTTACAGGGATCCCTCAGTCCCTACACTCCTTTGGAGATACCCCAAATTCTCTGCACATCTTATGGGTGTCCCCAGCCCCCTGCACAGCACAGAAGTGACCCAAACCCCCTGCATGCCTTTAGAGGGACTCAAGGAGCAGCAACAGGGCTGAGCCAGTGTGTGTTCACCACATGTCCCTGGGTGAACAGATGAGGCCTGGGGGGGCAAATCCCCACTCCACCCGTAAGGGATCCTGGGGTGCCACAGACCCAGCCTCTGTCGGGCTCTGAGCTCATATCTCAGGCTATGAAGGGCTTCCTTATGGAATAGTCCACTCCCACCCCATTTTTTTCAAGGCAAACACTTACTGATGGCTCCCCTCTTTCCCTGGGCATGCCGTTGGAGGAGGTCCAGGCCCAGCTGACCCCACTGGAAGAAATGTGCCCTCAGCCCAGGGACCCTCAGCGTGGGCTCCCCCAGCCCCTCGGGGCCACGCCGCTGGTCACAGCAGCGCCGTGCCGGGCTCCTGCCTGCCCACAGCCTGGGCATGCACGGCTGCTGCCGGACATGGAGCTCAGCCAGTGCTGCTGCCGTGTGGGCTTTGCTGCTGCTACCACCCGGACACTGCTGTGCCAGCTCTGTCCCTCTGTATTCATACAAAAGAGCTCATCCAGGAAGCTCTCAGTTGAGGTTCAATTGAGCAATTCCAAATCATTTTCTGGCAGAAATGGGAGGCCAGGCTTGCCATTAGCACAAGCAAACAGTGATTTCCCTGACAGAAACCTGCTCTCGTCCCCTTCTGGGCACTGGGAGCACGTGTTGGGGTGCCAGCAGCATCTGTGGGAGCAATGGGGAGCGTGAGCCCGGGCTGTGCAGCCCTGCTGAGCTGGCAGCACATTGGGTACGGCCAGCACGTTCTCTGTTTGCCCAGAGCTGGGGTCTGCAGGCACCTTGCTGCCCCTGGGCACAGGCTGTGCCCCCCAACACAGCCCAGAGGGCCGGGAGGAGAGCCCGGGGGCAGCGCAGCTGCTTGGGCCGGGGCTCCTTCGAGGGACAGGGGCCAAAGCCATCCCTGCAGCAGCAGCTGCCACCCCGAGCCTCCCTGCCCCGCGGCAGCTGCCACAGCTCAAGGGGACAGACTTTTGTCAGAAAATCTACAGCCAGAAAAGAGATTGTCCCAGTAATTGTGTGCTGCTTTTCTGCTCTGCAGCTGGTCCAAGAAACGTCCATCAGACTGCTGTAAAGGCCCCAGTATGATCTGATAGCCCCTCTGCTTTTCCAGTCTGCCATCAGAAACCTTGCAACAAACCCACCAATAAATTCCATGTTACCTCTGTGAATTGCACACTACAGTCTCCTTCATTTATTCGCAATACCTGCAGGTTCCTGTATACAATAATGGTCTTGAGGAGCTCTGATTATTTTCAGTGATTTTTTTTCGTATTGAGACAAACAGAACAGCCTCCTTGTTTTTAGTTTTAGCAGGTCTAGTTTTTTTCTGAGAATGATGATTTACTTACAAATCTGCAGGTAAACTTATTTTTATTTAGGTTTTTTTGTTCCCCAAGCAATCATTTTGACAATCTGTTATTTCCTTCTTAGTTAATGTTCCATATATGAACAAAATTGACTCTGTTTTTATAGGAATATAGAAATCTCAGGAAGCTGTATTTTTTAATTCTGATGACATTCTTCCTCCCCACTCCCAGCTTTTACGATGATCCTTTTTCAAACATCCCTGAGGATAGGTAGAGTTATTTGGGAAATGCTTGGCTTAACCTGGGTAATGGATTATTATTTTTAGTGCTGTAAATGTACATTGCTTCAAGCTTCACAGCCACAGTCCTGATTTGTTGCTCACTGCATGGATGCCTGTCTGAATTAAAACAATGTTTTTGAGGCAGCTGAAGAGCTTAGACCTCAGAGATTAAAGTTCCTGGGAGGAGGAGGGGGAGGAAGAAAGGATAAAAATCCTGTTTCAAAGGCTGTTTCTTTATTTCTAGTATGCAGGAGGTATGGTATACCACACCTGCCTTCAAATGTCATTTAATTACAGAAAAACTCTCTGACTCTCTGTAGTGCCAGACACCAGGACAAATTACTCAACACTTTGCCTCACAATGTAGCAGCCTTAATTACAGTGAGAGGTAGGTCTTAATTACAGTCTGAGTAGAGCCAATCAGCACTGTATGAATGGCAAGGAGAATTTGCACGTGAACAGATGAATATGTCCAACTCTGTAATGAACAAAATTTACCTTTTCTTGGAAGAAAGCAGACATGGAGCAATGCAGTATTTGGGTTTTATCCAGTGATAATTGGGGCAGGGAGCTGCAACAACTCAACTGTTTTACAGAGCACAAATACTGATACAGCCAATAGTGCACCCACATGAAGAGACGTCAGGATATTCCTTTATTTCTTAGCAAGGAATGGGCAGCAAATGCTGGCATTTTTCTATTTGTCTGAACTGGAAGCCGTGTTCCTCTCCTGTTTCTCCTTGAACACAGTCTGTTATTTGCAGACTTCACTCAATCCTCTCGTGGCCCATCACTAAATGGCACAACTGCCAAAATACAGGTGCCAGCATCGTTACCCAGCATTAATCCAGCACTGCTTTGGTGCTGCACAGGAGCACAGAATGGCTTGGGTTGGAAGGGACATTTAAAGGCCATCTAATCCAATGCCCTGCCGTGAGCAGGGACACCTTTAACTAGGTCAGGTTGTCAGAGCGTGAGCTTGAAAGTCTCCAGGGATGGATTCCCACTTCCTGTGCCAGGATTTCAACACCCACAGTGTAAAAATATGTCTTATGTCTAGTCTGAATCTACCATCTTTTAGATTAAAACTATTCCTCCTTGGTCTTGTCACAACAGGCCCTACTAAAAATTCTGTCACATCTTTTTTACAAGCCCCCTTAAAGCACTGAAAGGCAGCAATCTGGTCCTCCTGGAGCCTTCTCTTCTCCAGACTGAACACCCTCAGCTGTCCCAGCCTGTCTCCAAAGCAGAGGGGCTCCAGCCCTTGGAGCACTTTTTCCCTCCTCTGGATTTGCTCCAACAGGTCCATGTCCTTCCTGTCCTGTTGGGGACCCAGAGCTGGATGCAGCACTCCCGGTGGGGTCTCACCAGAGCAGAGGGGTGGAATCACCTCCTTCAACCTGCTGGGCACACTGCTTTGGGTGCAGCCCAGGATAAGGTTTGCAGTGCACATGGCCAGCTCACGTCCAGCCTCTCATCTGACAGCACCCCCAAGTCCTGCTCAGCAGGGCTGCTCTCCATCTCTTCATCGCCCAGCCTGTGAGATCAGCAGGGCTGTGACTGTGTCACACCCCTTGGACAGAGTTGCTGGACAGGATGAGTGCCCTCCCCAAGAAGGAAAATTCAAGCCCTGAGGTCAATCCCCACACAACCCCACCATGGCTGAGAGGTCACAGCAGGCTCTGGGGTCACAGAAGGGCTCCGAGGTCACAGAGGCCCCAGAACACTGGGGTTGCACAGCACCACAACGGCCGGGCAGCGCGGTGGCAGCAGTGGTGCTGACATTGGCACAGCAGTGTCAGGACAGTGGTGGCAGCAAGAGCTGCGGGACTGGCAGAGGGCAAGGCACCATGGCCCTTGCTCTGCGCCTCTTGCTCCTGCTCCTGCTGGCAGTGGCCCTGCCTGCCAGGGCTGCCCAGGCTGCTCCCATGGCAGCGCGGGGAGCAGGTGAGCAGGCGGCCGGGCTCCCCTTTCCCGGGACAGCGCTCCCTTCTCCCCGGGAAGCCTTGGGGATGCTTTTGCCCAGGGCTTTAGGGAGGGTTTCCTCTGGGCTGCTCCAGCTGCCCCTCCAGGGATGTGGCACAGGGCCTGCAAAGAGGGTGGAGAGTGACCAGGAGAGTGACCAGCCCAGAGCTCCCCAGGCCCCTCTGCAGCTTTGGCCATGTCCATTGACCTCTGGCTGCCACGGCCTCACCCAACCCCCTTGCAGTGCCCAGTTCCCTAAGGCAGAAGGGGATCCCAGCACAGCATGGAATGGTTCTGATCTGTGCTCCCTTCTAGATGAGGGTACTGGGAATGATATTCCAACAATTTTGATGGATGAGAGTTTTGATCACTTGGGACTTACTGGAGGCAAATTCTCAGCATCCCCTTCCTGAAAAAAAGTCGTCAGTGTGGCAAGAGCTCACTCCTGTGCCACTTCCCTTAACATCAGCCCAAGGTTGATGGATTCTGGAAAGCTTGGCCTGCTCCCTTCTCAAGGCCTGAGTGATGCCACAGGGTCTCTGTCAGGGGGAGGAAGGAGCATTTAGCTGCCACTGCTGAGCCCTGGCTCTGGCCGGGGCTGAGTTCAGAGCTGCCCACAGCTCCAGGGAGTCCTTTCTCTCCCGAGTGCCCTGCAAGGGGCTCCTTCCATCCCAGTCTGGAGCCACTGCAGGCACCGGCTCCCTCTGCCCGTGCTCCTGAGTGGAAGGCAGAGCTGAGCGAGCGCTGTGGGGGCACCAATCACCCAGGGGCACTCACTGGACTAGGGACTGAAAGAGAATTGGAACTCTTTCTGTTAAGGTCCTCCTAGAGAGATGAACCAAGACATAGAAGAGAGGAAGTCCCTGGAGGCATCTGAACTTCTGGACCAGATGCTGAGTGATCTGGAGAGACGCCGTGGTGGGTGCATTTCCCTCAGCCTTCCCCTGAGGCTCAGCAGCTGGGGGCTGGCGCTGCACATCTGGACACGCCGTGCCCGGCACAGCGGGAAGGGATCCATGGCAGCCTCGCTGCCCCACTGCTGCTTTCACACCCTGCAGGGCTGTTTCCCAGCCTGGCCTGCCTGCAGCTCCTCCCCAGCCTCTCTCTGCAGGAAGGCATTTGGCATCAGCTGACAGGGTGCCCAAACTGCACCAGAGGCCAAGCACACCCTGAGATCCCCTGCAATTTCCCACTCTCTGGGTAGATCAGCAGTGGAGGCTGCTTGGAGAAGGGAGGGCCCTGTCCCAG
>VXAC01008685.1:173-5173 GCA_013399225.1 Rhipidura dahli
GCCCCGCTCACCGACCTGTTTGTTTACTTGGCGCCTCGGCGACGTCACGGGCCGGGCCAGGCAGCGGGGGCGGTGTCTGGTCCCGCGGTGTGCAAATGGTGTGATGTGCATCAAACTGCAGACCTCTTTTACTTATTTTTCTTTTTAAGGATGTTTTTTCTATGAGTTAAAGTGCGGTGCTTGCGTTAAGACCGTAACTCGGTGTAGCCGAATGCTGTGGTTGCAGTCACAGCATTGCCCTGTGCTGCGAACATTGCTGAGTGTCAGTAAGAGGCGTGAGGCACCGGGACCTCTTGAGGCACCAGCCTAAAGCGTCCCTCTGCTTCTCTTGGAACTTCCAGTGGGGAGGATTGTGTTAGGTGGTGTCCGAACTCGGGAAGTAGGAGGCGAAAAGACAGGATGCTAAGTCGGGGGAGGGTCAGGTTAGGTATAAGGAAAAGGTTTTTCACCCCGAGGGTGGTCGGGCAGTTAAACAGGCTCCACAGGGAAGTTGTTACAGAGCAAGCCTGACTGAGTTCGAGAAGCATTTGGACAGTGCTCTCAGGCACAGGGTGTGACTCTTGGGGTGTCCTGTGCAGGGCTGGGAGTTGGATTTGATGATTCTGATAGGTCCCTTCCAACTCAGCAGGTTCTATTGTTCTGTTTTATGGAGAATAAAGACAGCTTTTAATCTTCAGAGGCTCTGTGCCTGGGGCAGTGTCACTTCCTTATTGCCGGTGAAATTTGTATGTAATCGGTCCAGCGATAGGACAGGCTGATGCGCTCTGCTGTCTCCTGTCGGACGGGTGAGAAACTCGAGCTGCAGGTCTGTTTTTGGTCAAGGCAGAAAATAACCTGGATAAAGGAGCACTAGCTACTGTGTCCTGCAGATACCTGCTGCAAAACTTCCCAGAGTGTCTTCCTCCTTGTGTAATAACCTACGGTGTTGCTGAGAGAGATGTTAATAATTTGAGATTTTACAGGGAGACAGAACAGGAACCTTTTATTGAGTATTTTTCTGGGATTAGCAAAAAATTAGAATGGTTTTGGTACTAATGGCTTTAAACATGTTTGGAGTTTGCCTGCTTGTTTTATTTCTTGCCCTTGAATACACACCAAATAAAGAGTTTTCAGGAACAAGCTCAGGTTCTTTTGAGGCAGCACAGCCTAGAAAAAGTTGTCTCTAAGTGGTGCAGGGACGCTGGGAAGTGCTTACATGTATTACACATTGACTTGTAGTCTAGTTCAGTCTTTTCATTTAACTTGTCAATTTTTAATGCTGTACAGGAAACAAAAGTGTTTCAAGAAACTACACCTTTGGTAGTAAAGGGAAAGCAGCATATCTGTGATACCTTGTTCAGCTAAGTCTGAAGTTTGAAAACTTTCCCAGTGCACTTCTGGTAACTTATTTTGGGAAACTGTGTGTGCTGATGTGACTTTGACCAGCCAGACTGTGGGCTAGGAATAATGTATGTATTTTGGCAGCAGCTTTTGGCAGCACTGTGACACTGCTGCTGAATTGTTTGTTGTGCTCACATTTGTGGTGTATCCTTGACCTGAGCTCAGTTTTGCCTTGGAGCAGTAGTTTATGTAGGGGCACACTGAAGCAGCCATTGTTTGCTGCTCTGTGACTGGGCTCAAAGGTGCAGTTACTGCGTGGAGGGATGAAAACTCTTCAGAGGCTGTTGGTTTCAAGCTCATGTTCTTGGTCTGTGCGTCCTTGGTGATACAGAGCAGGGTTTGTGTGTTAATATTGAGACAGGTGGTTTGTGTAGCAAGTGTGAGTTCAGTAGTAACTGCTAGAGCATCACTGCCCCCCATGTGTCAGAAACACGATGTTGCATCCTCTGTGTCTTCTCTTTGGATGCTTAAGAAACCCTCCACAAAACAGCAAACAAACTAAGGACCTGAATGATGCGTGAACAGAGGGCAGCAAGCATACTTTGATTTACACTCTGTACTGGTGTGAGGCTGCTGATTAACCAGGTTGGACCATTTCTTCCATGAAGACAATAAGAAGTCACATCTGATAGAAAGGGCTGTTGGTACTTTGTTGAAGAGAGATCTGGAACTAGTGGGAAAAATGAATGAAGGAATGGGAAACTGGTGCTCCTTCTTCACAGATTTTGAGACCTGTTGTAAAATCATCTGAAGCTTCTGAACCCCTCATCTGTGTGGATATGTTTGTCAGAAACCGAATGCTCTTGTTAATTCTGTGAGAGCACAGCTAATTCAGCAGTTAGTTCACAGGAGCAGCTTTTGATTCGAGAGAGTTTGAGTTGTGGAGGTACAATGGTATTTTACATGATTGGCAGGAATATTTGTGTGTGGGAAGTGGAAGGGTTGGAAACATGATACAGTGGTTTTTCAGGTTTTCTGATTACTGTCTGGTTGTGGAATAAGTTGGGACAGTGAAAATGTGCAAAGCTTTGTAGGAAGCGCTTTTATAGATCATAATGGATCATATTTTTTGGTTAGAACTCACTGTAAAATATGATTTATCAGTATTAGAAGAGAGATCATCTCAAATCAAATTGTCTTTTGAATGAGTGCCCAAGCCCTGTGTTCAATAATTTGGAATGTTTGATTTTTCATATTTTTAATTTTTTAAAAAATTTTATGCCTTACTAAGATGGTGGGATGGTTATGATTTGATTCTAAGCTCCCAGTGTGCTTTTGAAAATACAAGTCATGAATTATGTGCTGTACACATCTGCCTAGCAAAACTGATGTTGTAGAAATATTGGAAAGACATTCTCTTGGTGATATTGGATTATGCCAGGTGTGTATAAAGTTTTTGTGAAGAAAGGTAGCTTCTGACCATCCAATACTTTCCTTTTTCTTTACTGCTTTCTGGGGAAGGGAACTTGACTAAACTTTATTTATTTTAGTGTACTAATTTGGGCATATGTCCAATCCAGACCAGTAGATAAATGCTTCTGTTGTAACCACACTTCCTTGCAAATCTAATCTGCCTGTGTGTGTTTCATGAGCAGTTGTGTGGAGGCTCCACAGATAACTAAATGGAATTAAGCCTGTGGCAGGTCAGTAGTGGTGGAGATGTAAGGATGTAGTAAAATACTTTTTTGTCACTGTTGGTAGTTTCTTGGGACAGCAGAGTAAGCAGCTGCAGGAGATGGTGAAAAACGTCTGCGTATGTGAAAGTCTTTATCTGTGCTGGCCAGAATCATTTAAACAAGTTGTCAAAAAGTGCAGGCCTGTGTGTGTAGTGATATGACTGATAAAATACTGCCAGTTCTGTGCATTAGGTAATTGGGCTCATAAAGCTTGGCAGTGCAGGATTTTGGGTAACACACATTTACAGATGGACCCTCTTGTCTTAACAGGAAAATGTTCATCGGTGGCCTCAGCTGGGACACGACGAAGAAGGATCTGAAGGACTATTTCTCTAAGTTTGGGGAAGTTGTAGACTGCACTCTGAAGTTAGACCCCATCACTGGGCGATCGAGAGGCTTCGGCTTTGTACTCTTCAAAGAATCGGAGAGCGTAGATAAGGTGGGATTGATGTAATGAAACACATTCAGATTTAGGTATCAGGGATAAAGCACTCACTGGGATGACTGTGGGCATTGTTGTTTGTACATCTGCTGGTAAAGGGGATTCACGGGTACAGTGTGTTTCAGGTGCTCGTTGAAATGCTTTCTTTTATGAACCATCTTACTCATGATGCAGTGTCCAGGAGTAGCAGTGATTCCTGTGGTATGGATTTGGGTGCTTGAAAAGCACAGTGTATAAATGTCTGCTGCTTCACTACTATGAAACCAGCATTTGCAAAGAACTTCGCGTCTTTGCATTCCAGAGCTGTAACATGAACCCCCAGAGTAGAGCCAATAGCTTTGATACATTTGGGCTCTGTCCAAGCAAAAATTAGCTGTTTACTTTTTTAAAATGCTGTAGATACAGCACACGGAAAAGTTTTCACCTTTGTTGACCTTTGTGATAACTAAAGTACAGATTTTTTACTTCATAAGGTTTGAGGATGAGATGAGAATGAGTAGAGTACTTTTTGAGAAATGTTACACCCTTGCTTCTGCTGGGTAATAGGTGGTTCCAGTTGTCAGAACTGACTGTGTCAGTGGATAGTGATCAAAAATCACAGACTCTTTGGTTTTGTGCAACAAATTATTGGTGTAACCCAAGTATTGAAATGGAAGCAAATTTGGCCTTACTCAAAAGATCAGTGAAACATGTAGCTTGAACTGTGTAAGAATGTGTTTTAATTTTCCTCAGGTCATGGACCAGAAAGAACACAAGCTGAATGGAAAGGTCATTGATCCAAAAAGAGCTAAAGCCATGAAAACAAAAGAACCCGTTAAAAAGATTTTTGTTGGGGGTTTATCTCCAGACACACCTGAGGAGAAAATACGGGAATATTTTGGAGGTTTTGGCGAGGTATGTGGTGAAACAAACTTCTTACACTTGTGGAACTTGTTCTGTCTTCACAAATTCATTGATAAAAAGCATCCCCCATATGCAGCCTGCATGGATGCTACTGTGAGCTTAATGGCCATTGTGGTTCCATGTGTGTTAGTGGTTGGAATTTTAATGTTTTAGTTACAGCCTCTGAGTTGCACAGACTGGTTTGATGGAGGGAGGAGCTGGGATAAGTCAGAGAGGGAGGCAGTGTTTTGAGCATGGTGCTTTGGTCGGTTGAATGAGATGCTCTTCAGCCACCCCAGCTCATCTCCTATAGCACAGTTTGAGAGAGTTTTGCCTAAATTCTCTGCAACTGTGTAGTCTCTGTCTCTCTGTCCCCAGTTATTGGTGGTGCATCTGAATTAAGTATCACTGCAGTTTTTTAAAGCTGGTCTTGTATGAGCTTGCTACAGCTGCTGCTTCCCTATTGGTTTTCATATGGTGCCAGCTTCAGGTCATAACGCTGTTCAGGGAGTTTGGTTGGTAAATATCTGCCCTCTTACACCCTTACAGACAGTTCCCTCTGGACTAAAGACTTTAACTACTCTTTGCCTAGGCTGAAGTCTCATGTGCCATAGGTACAG
>VXAC01008685.1:10173-80362 GCA_013399225.1 Rhipidura dahli
CAGCACTGATTCCTGGTCTGGCCAGAGTAGAGCTGTGGCAGTGACTGAACTTGTGTGTTAGAGTTGAAATACGTGGAATAGCACAATCTGCCTGGTCTCAGGCCCAGATTAAGAAGGGGTTTTACCCTACTACAGGTTTGAGCTTTGCTTCTAGTTGCATTGATTTAAGTCGTAAACGATCCCTCCATTGCCCTTCTGAGTTAGGGCCTGATGTGAAAGGTGTCCAACCAAGCAAAGATGCTAAGCAGCCAAAGCCTTAGGGAATGCCAGCGTGGGGTCTGAGTGCCTGGTTGTACCTCGTGGGATGCACAACACCATGGTCATGGTAGCGTTTGCTGGTGCTGTGAAGGGTAAGGTACAAAATGGGAAAATACTGAGAGAGGTAATAAAACCTGGAGCTGAAGGGGAAAGTTACTGGCCAGCTGGCTTTGTAATTAACTGGTGTTTTGTTGTTAGCAAGTACAGAGCTATATGTAAGTACAAATAACTTGCTATTAGCTTGTTCTGTGGGCAAGTGAAGATAGAGGGAGTGCTGTAACCATCTGGGTCACGTTAGGTTACTTGTTTGCTTTTATGGCCCCTTCAGAAAAAAAGGGTGAGTCTGAAGTATGGCATGTTTATACACATCTGCTGTTTCCTTTGCAGTAAGAGATGAAAATTGAGTTCTCTGCTTGCCAACTTTGCTTACAATTGAGTGGAATTAACCCTTGAGCAGGGAGGGAACTGTCACCTGGAGTTGCCTCCTACCTGCTACTTTCAACAGCTGCTGTTTCCAGTCCTTTTCTAAATTCTTAATTTTGGTCCTTGTAGCATTTAAATAGGACTGAAAACAATTGATTGGACAAGTGTGAGACAGATGTACACACTCAGAGTAGTTTACTAAGTGTGTGGGGATTGTGCATGCTGTTTCAGCTTTCTGTTTAACCTGTGCTTGGCCAGTGCTTGGCCAGTACTTACCATGAATTCCTTGTGTATGGAGATTGTAGCTTATTCTACAGTACATGAGAGCAGTTACTAGTAACTATATTAAGCCTTTATATTTTTCAGTGTTTGCCCAGTTCTCAAATGCCCTTGGCTACAGGAGTGTATTTTTTGTCCCTAGTCTCTGTTTCTTCACTGTGGAAGAACTGCTGTCCTTGATGACTTACTATACACGCTGAGCCGTGTATATACTTCTTAGAGACTCTGCTCTGCTGCTTGGACTTGTTGGAGGTAATGTTCTGCTTCTCAGCCTGCAGCTGGATAACGTCCTGAATGCTCTCTTTGAGTTGGTTTTGGGGAAGGGTAGGTAGGTTACACGACACCAGCTACTGCTCAGGTGTTCAGTTCAGCTATGCACAGCTAGCAAAGAGAGCGAGTAGTGTACAAGTGTTTGATTAGCTTCTTGTATTAGAAGAATGAAGCTGGTTTGAAGTCTCAAGGAAAGCAGGCATCTGGAACCTTCCCTTCAGCTCTGGTAGGAGAGCTGTGAGCTTTCTGTTGGTGCAGTGTCGTTATCACTGTGCAGCTTTGCTATCTCACTGTGTAGGCAATGCAGTGTTGTGTTGGCTGAGCTCTTTGGTTTCCAGATGTATGGGAAGTTAAAACCAGTTTTGGCTCTTTTGAGCAATGAGGACTTGTGAGCAATGAAGAGGAATGTTTTCTAGTGACCTTGGAGTTTCAGTGTTGTAAACTGGAATTTGCAGTTTCTCAGCCAGGAGTCCCCTTTGGCAAATGATGGTCTCTCATCATGCTGCCTTGCTCAGGAATAGTGGAAAAGGGTAGCTGGGCTGAGGTTGTCACTGCTCTGTGCTATACCTTTGGAAGCCCAGGGCTAGTTTTCACTTCAAATGACTTACCACATAAGTGCTTATAAACTTTGTGCTTGAAGTTAGAGTTGGCAAGGTTCTCTGCACATCTTCTGTAAGGTAGCACAGTCCTTCCAACCTCTGTACTTAGAGATAGAACTTGTATTTTTCCTTGCTGGAGGAATGGGAATGCTTCAATGTTACATACAGGTGGCATCTCTTGGTCAGGCTGATGGTCTCAGCCAATGATACCAGCAGCTTGGCTTCCCTACCTTCTAATTCCATGATACTAGTCCCATTATCCCTGCTCTGGAGCAGCCAGCTGATAATGTACTCACACAAATGTGTTTATGGCAAAAGACCTGTAAACTGTTATTTTCAGGATTTTATTCTGTGGATGGTCTTCTCGTAGATGCCCATTGAAATGCAGGCCTTGCTAAGAATTACAGTCAGTTGTCTCTTAAAGCTGTGGATCTGTGACTGGGTAGCAGAGCATTTTGAGAAAATGTCCTCACTTTCTTACAAAGCAGTATAGGCTTGTGGATAGAGATTCACAACTAAATAACCTTAGAAATGTGAATTTCCTCTGTAGATCAGTCTAACCTTCTTAAGTAAGGAAAAACTAACCTTCTTTTACCCCATAGTGAGAAATTATGTGTGACTCTGGTACAACCCTTGAAAAAAGCAAAGAGCAGTGCTGAACTATGACAGGCCAAGTCAGGTGCTGGGCACAGGGGCTGGGAAAGGCACTTCTGTCTCTTCCCGGGGCTGGGCAGGTGTGTTGACCCCTCCTCAGCCCCTCGGTGCTCTGGGGAAAGAGGAGGGCTCTTTGTGCACCTCTGGGCTAGCACCTCTGGGACCTTGAATGTAGTTGTGATGCTCCTGAAAAGAGCCAATGCCCAGTGGGAGAAGCACCTGCACCAAGAAGTGCCAGAGGAACTTGGCATCAGTAATGTGAACCCTGCAATTTCTGCCCAGCACAGCACTCGTGCATGTACTAAATGGGCACTCATGCATGTACTGAGGGGGCACATGAGGAATGGCCTCGTGTGTGAGCTGATTGAGCCCTGAGGTATGGATTAATTAGGTGCTCATGGGAGCTGTCTTTGGACTCATTTGTCAATAGATTGAGTGCTTGTGTATGAAGTGGTTGGATGCTAAGGTAGAAATTATTTTGGCACTCATGCATAAGCTGATTGGGCACTAATGCACAAAGTTTTGGGGCATTCACATGTAATGGGATGCTGTTGATAATCTGATGGGGTGTTGATGCATAAAAGTATTGTGTGCTCACGCACGGGCTGATCAGGCGCCCGACATGCGTGCGTGGCTCCTGCCATGTCTGCCCAGCCACTTGCACTCTGGCTGGGCTTTGTGTTTGCTGCCAGCTGGGAGCACGTGCACATCCATTCACACATCTCCCTCCACCACCAGTCCTGGCTGGCCAGCAAGCATGGAACAGTATTTTCTGCAGGAAGTGGCCTAGAACAAATCCAAACCCAAACAAGCTTTTGGACAGCTGTGTTACAGGCCATCCCAAAAGAGCTTTTATCTTGCTGCATCCAAGTGAAATGACAGCATGCTGCTGGAAAAGATGATGTTGCTCTTGCCTGCCCATGGATACAGAGCACATATTTGCAGCCAGCGTTGACAAAGAGCTTGTGATGAGATCTATGGGGTCGATGGTGTGCTGGCCTGGCTTTTATATTCCATTAAATGAATCGAGTGTCTGCACAAGTCACTAGGACCCTGGTTTTTCCTGATTCTCAGGAGGCCCATGGCAGCCTTTTTGGGAGGGCAGCAGGTATGTGGATTTGAGAGCCTTTGGTTTCCCAATGGAAGTACCTGTGCCCTCCCACAAACACATCTCACCAGTGCTCCCACTTTTTTCTGGCCAGTGGCCAGAGGTGCTATGTATGTGGAGCAGGAGTTTCAAGAAGCAGAAGCTGAACTAACCTAAGACTTCAAATAACTTGAGCAGTAGCTTGCTGGAAAATGTCCAGCAGCAGGTATTGGAAGAAGCAGGAGCAACTCTTTTTCCAAGCACCCCGTACTAGAGGTGGAGCTTCAACAAAGTGAAGCTGGAATGAGCTGGAAATCCAAATAAGTCTGTGTCCATCAGCTGGAGCTGTAGGAAGCCAGAACTGCCACACAAAAGCTGGAGTTTTAACAAGCTGCACCTGAAATCACCTTAAAGTGAAATAAGCCAAAGCCGTAGGAAGCTGAGTGTTCAGCAACTGGAATTGAAATCACCTGAAATGAGCAGCAGCAGCATCTCTCATCACAGCTGTGCAGGAGCTGCAAGACAGAGCCAGAGCTGTAAGAAGCAGGAACTGAACTTAGCTGGGGTTTCCTGAGTAGTAACATGCTGGGCCCTCTGTCAGCAAGAGCTGTAGGAAGCACGAGCATCTCTTCCCAGAACACCGAGGCACTGGAGTGTCCATTAGCTGAAACTGCAACAAACTGAGGTGTCCATCAGCCAGGGCTGCCTTCCAGCACTGCTGAACAGAGGAGCATCTGCTACCCGTGGCCTCTATTAGCCAGAGCCAAGGGAGAAATGACAACAGGAACTCCTGTCCTGCTGGCACAGACCCTGCCAGAGCAGGGAATGGGAAGGTGAGAGTTACAGCGAGCAAGTGCAGCCCTTTATTGCCTGCATCAGTCCAAAGGGGCACAGGGATCACCTCAGGGCCTCACCCCACATCCCATTGCCCCACTGCAACTGGAACTGGTGACATAAGTCAGCAGGTCATGGCTAAAACCTGATGCTCTTATCTCTCCTTGAATCATGATGCTTACCTGATGACAAATAAACTTTGCTTTGTACTGAAATAAGGAGCACCCTTACTGAAAGAGGGGAAGGTACAACCCTAGTAGTGATATTTGATCCTTTAAGCATATCTATTTAAGGACTTTACTGTTTTGAACTGCCTTTTTGAAGCCTTTGGTTGAAATCCCATCTCGGTGCCTTTTCTAATTTATACTTTCACTCGACACTGGGTGGCAGCAGCTCTATGAACACACTATTCACTAATCCATTTCCTTCTCCTTTTCCTCCTTCTCCTTCAGTATTTTCACAGTTCCACT
The DNA here is from genome assembly GCA_013399225.1 of Rhipidura dahli. Classification (NCBI taxonomy): domain Eukaryota; kingdom Metazoa; phylum Chordata; class Aves; order Passeriformes; family Rhipiduridae; genus Rhipidura; species Rhipidura dahli. The sequence continues at coordinate 15,048 of VXAC01008685.1, forward strand.
GCCAGAGCAATAAATTAGAAGTGCTTATCACTTTTTGACATTTCTATATATATTTATGCAAAATAATTAACCAGTTTGCTGTTGTCTTTCTTTCCTCTTCTAAAGAAAAGTGCATTTTCAGAAAATTTCTAGCTCAAATGTTCCTCGAGGTGGTGAGGGGACTGAAAAGGCCTTCTCTGGTTTCTGACATTTTCCTTGCCTGCCTGACTGGCCAGCCCTGTGATGACAATGTCACATGCACAATATTTCCCTTTCAAGCTGGTTTCTTTCCAGACCCTCTGCTTGGACTGTTGCACTTGTTGGCTGTGGAATTTCAGCCTCCCACAAGCTCCCCCTTGTCCTTAGTGTGGCTGCATCAGGTACATTATTAAATTGTGTAGCTGTTAGTCCTTTAGCACGTTATAACAGCCCTTAGATTCAAGTTTCTCTTTCCAGGGTTCAGCCCTCTTAAGGGATAGGATGAGAGTTTCATCCCAAAGTACCAGATTTCACGATTACACCTAGCCCTAGGCCAGTTTTTTGGAACTGTGTTCTCCTCCTTTTCAATATGCCTTCTCTTTGCTTTACTGTGATATGAAATGGCTATGCAAACAAGGGAAAACAAATCCTGTGTGGGGAAAGCAGCAAGTCCCCTGCCACCACCAGCTGGTGAAAAAAAATGAGAGGACAAATTTCAGCCTCTTTTGGCTCTAGAACATGAAGAGTCTTTTGTAGTGAGAGCTTTAAGAATATTCAGGGAAGAGATGATGAGAATGTGGGGTATATTGGAGTTTTTTTGTTTGGATGGTTTGGTTTTTTTGTTCAGCACCTCCACAGATCAAACACAAACAGCAGCATCATGGTATGTTTTGGGCAGAAGGAACTTGAAAACCATTAAGCCATTTTTTGGCCAGGGTGGCCTTAAATCTGCAAGCCTTCTCTAAGGCCAATGGCCAGGAGAAGAGTCAAATCTGTGTGCAAATCAGGTAGACTTAAAAACTGGAAGGCAAAAGCTGTGCTTTTCTTCTGGCTGGGAAGAAAATACTTTTCACTGCTGTGTCATGGTAATGAAAAAGAGCTCATCTCTCTGGTGTGGGGCTGTGTGGACTCCTCTCTTGGCTTTAAGGACAGCCAGAACTAGTGATGTGCACAGGCTTACTGTTCAATAGGATTCCCTTTTTAATCTGGTGCTCACTCCTGGGCCTGGTGTCATTAGGAGACGCGCGGGGTGCCACCTGCTCAGCTGGAAACAGCCTTGGATTTTGGGTAGGCAGCAGGCCCTGCAAGCAAAACCAGATGCAGTAGTTTCCAACAGTTGTCTTGTAACAGCTGCACAAATAAATCCATAGTTTATAAAATTCACTATGACAATGCCTATTGTTAAGGATCTCACAAGCTCCATCCATAAACCCAACTGAATCTAATCAATTTGTAGAGAGCTCGTTGCAAAATAGATTTCAGAGAGCTTGACACAGCCACAGTACATCAGGAGTCACAATGAGCTCACGTTTGGGAATTCTGCCAAAGGATGCACCTGACCACTGAGGTAAATCCTGCTGCAAACCCCCAGAAAGACAGCTGTGCAATATTTGTGTGGCAAACAACAGAGAATGGATTTACAAGAGAATAATCACCCACCCTTTCCGTGCCTGGTGTGCAGCGCAGTTTGCTTTGAACTTGTAACTCCCTGTCTGGCACCATCTTGCACACAATGTACAGAAGCACCAGGCCCTCATCTCTCACCTTTGATTACAAGAACAGCACCACAACCATGGGAACCACATCCCTGAGTGTGGATGTGCAGCCACTCCAGTGGTGAGAAATGCAACTGGGAAACAAATTTCTGTACTGGCCCTATTCCTGTGTGCATGTTGATTTACTCCTACTGGTTTAGCCCTACTTTAGGATGTAAAGAAGTCAGTCAGAAATGTTCAGATCCATGCCAGGAAACAAAACAACTCTGCTACAACATTCAGGCACAAGAAACTTAAGAGATTAAGAGCACCAGTCTCATGATGCCTTGCAAAAATTGGGAAGGGAGGAAGAATTCAGGGCAGTGTGCTACGTCACAGTTGGGAAGGCTGGCTTTAGTTTTCCCTCTCACACTTTCTACACAATTTTGAGGAAGTCAAACTGTCAAAATTGTCAAACTGTCAAAGGTGTCAAAACCCAAAATAACGCACAGCTCTCTAGAGGGACTTCAAAATCATCACGGGACTTAAATCTCTCAGGACTTTGTCAAACAAAGATAAAAATTCTTCCTGCCTCTACACCACATTCTCTTTCACTCTGCTGCTGTTCCTGCCTCTCTGAAGTGCTCACCTGCATCACCACTCTGATATTGTACTGGGGGAAGGAACTTTAATCTCATGAGTCCAGGCTAACTGTTCCCTCATCTCTGTTCTCTGTCAGGAACAATCTCCATCCCTTCTGCCTCCTAAGCCAGGTTCTCTTGTGGCAGAAGTGCAGGGGGAAAAGCAGAGCTACACCTGGGCTTCTGAGGGAGCCACCCCATAAAAGCAGAGCTGACAGGACAGAAAGGCAAAGCACGGATAAGAACATCAAGGACAGAACTCAGACAATTAGTGACATATCCACAGCATGCCCAAAACATGAACGTCAAAGTCTGTTATTCAATGTCTTTAAATTGGAAAACACAGCAATAATCATCATCCTAATTGCCCATTCAATTCTCCCATGATTTCCTGCACTGTGACACTACTTCAGCCTGACTCACTTATTCATCCCCTTGTTTACATCAGCATAACTGGTGCCAAACTGAAGTCTGAAGTACATCTGTCTGTCAAAGACAGATGGTGTGAGATCAAGTGATATTTAGTCTCTACTGTATCAGCTTCTGCTTGTTTCTGGAAAACTTCAGCCCAGTCAACTGCATACCTGCCAGAACTAGAATGAATTAAATGTACATGGGAACTCTACAAAAGTACAAAATAACCTGTGACCTTCTTTATTGCAGCTTCTCATACATTCATTTTCTCAACATGCACTAGGGAAAACAAAATCTGAGCGGGGGACGTGTTGCAAGAAATGACATCAGTGACTCTCTCTCCAGGGCAGACTTTTCTGCCTCAGTCTGTTCTGAATCATGTAGACAAGAAGGATAAATACAGGCTATGAATCTGGACTGCCGTATGGAATGTGCTTGCAAAAAACTAATGTCCTTCCCATTACATTGTAAGCTTACTTTATTTGCACACAAATAAACAAGCCAAGTTAAACTTTATAAAGGAAATATATCCTACAGCTGCACAGGCTTAACGCTAACAGCACTAAACTTATCATACAGGTATTTCTTCACTTAAAAACATATGTGTATCTCCCCCATTATTTTATATATATACACACACGTATATATAAATATATATATATAAATAAGGAAACTACATATAAATACAATGGAAAAATACACTCAAAAGCTTTTTATAAAACTTGGCACAATATTATTTTGACTGTAATAAAAGTATTTATGAGAGAAAGACAGATGCACTGAGAAACACTAATACCCAACGCCTAGTGCTTCCTCTAAATCCTGAAAATTAAATTTAGTCTTTGGTATTGCTAAGCAAAGTTAAGTTGCAAGCATCTACAGTCCCAGCTTACAGCCTCTGCTCCACCCTCTCTGTGTTACCACCAGTTTGCACAGGCTTTGCTGGCTGCAAGTTTCCATAATAATTTGCAAGCAGGCAGAGAAACAAAACCAGCTAAATGTGTAGCGTTTTCTTTCAAAGGCTCAATCCAACCTTCATTAAATTCAGTGGAAAATATTCTATTGCCTCATCCAGGCTGAAGGTTATACGAAATATTTAAATTGATTTACTGTCAAAGCGATGGTCACCCACTAGTGAAAAATAATTATAACCATGTAACAAACCATAGAACTCCCCCTGTGGCATTCCCTCCCTCCTTTCCCCCTTCCCAGTGGGAAAAGTCCTGACCAGCAGCCAGGGAGATGATCCAGCAGTCATGGGTAACTAAACCCTAAGCACACAGTAGAAGTTGCCCGGGAGGTTTTCCATCCAGCGTGTGAAATGCAGTAATGCTGCAGCAGCTTCAGTATGGAAATTTAGATTGGACTTGGTCTCAGCAGGAGCTGAAATAAATCCAAGCAGTGGCTGCAGATGCATCCATCCCATAAGCCCAGCATGAAACCCAGGAACATCCCTGTTTCAACAGCAGTTGGGATTCATAACACAGAGAAGCAGAATTTTTCTGTATAAGCCACGAATGCACAACATCCATCTGCATTTTTCCCCTGCAAGGTAAAAGCTTTTTGTCCATCTATTTTATCTTCACACTACATAAAAGCAAAGCATTTTAAGAAAGGCACATGGCTCTTTGAAGCAGTCAGGGAAATGCACACCACAATCTGATTCTCTAGGCAACTTCTTTTCATTTGACTTGTCTCGCATATCCAACTCAGGGCAAAACTAGACTGACAGAGAGGCAGCTTCCACAGTGATACCCTTTAGTTGTAGCTAAATCAAATCAACTTCTCAGTAAAAGCCTCTTTTCTGCACATTTCTGGATCAGTGCAATACAGGACATTTTGGGGGAAAAGCAGAACATAGTGGAGAAAATAAAAAGTAAGTGCCTATAGTGTTGGCTATTGACAGATGTCACAATTATTGGCTTCTGATACCCATCCTCCTCACCCAAAAAAAGATTTATGGTAACCTTGTTAATATCAAAATTTTAGCTAGTGATATTTTTAGTGGCAAAACCATAGATCCAATCAATAGTATCTGAAAATGTTCATAGAGACATTGTGTATAAAAAAAAATTCAGGTTACATCTGCTGACTGAATGTATGCCCTTGTTATAAAATGCACAGGTTTTGGTGGCTTATCCAAACAAGTTCTGGTTACTGAACTGTCTTCTATTCTTCAAGAATTGCTGTGTAATTTGTGTAACTTGATTTTAAGCAAGAAACAAGATAGAAGAGATGCCTACGAGTTTCTATAAATGTTCCAGAAGGAGAAATGATCAGAAATCCTTGTCCCAGCCTGAAAGTTCATCTGGAGGGCTTCCCACTTCAGGAGGATAGCTGTCAAAGTAGCTGTAATCAGTCGGTCCAGACAGCTAGGACATTGAAAACACAAACAAAGGGTTGTTTCAGAAAATAACTTTTGAAAATGTTCTCTATTGATTAGGCATCAGTTTTGTTGCTCCCAATGTGGAAATGAAAGGTTAATATGGTACAGATGACTTCTTTCAATAGATGCAATTCCTCATTCTTTAAAAGAAATACCTCCAGTAATTATGTTGTACAACAGAACAATGGCATTAGCCTTCTTATACAAAAGGACTTCCTAAATATTATCAAATCCTAGATTTCACCCAAAGCCCAGTTAATTCAGTAAGAAAACTGGGCCACACTGTACAATTTTGGTTCAATTTTGCATAAGATCGAATCCACACTCATAGGGTAGCTACTCAAAACAGTCCTCAGAATTGCTTTTAGTTTCAAACTGAGATCAAAGTGATTTTCAAATGCTTTACCCTCAGTCTTTTTTTCATTTTAGGGCAAAAACAAATAGGCCATTTAAAACTGGGAACTTACTCAAGGATGTGTTGTAACTCAATAATAAGAGCACACAGAAATTTGTACTCTTCACAGTAATATGAACATTGCATCTTAATAATATGCCCATTACCAAGGGAGATATATTTTTTTCAATATTAGTTTCTGACCAAACACCATTTGTTCTAGTAATGGTGAAAATGTAATGCAAAGTATACAGGCAGAATAATATTTCCATTATTTAACTAAATGTGAGTTATGTATTGCTTGGTGTCTCTCTCTCTCTTTCATTCAATTTTCACAAAAAATGTTGAACTGTAATAATTCAAATGTGTCTTTGGGAAATGTTGCTATGTCCATCAGTTCTTTGTAGCCAAGCTGTGTTAATAAAGCATTATGATACTGAAAGGCAAAGCCAATACCTCTCTTTTTAAAGGCGACGTTAATTTCCTCACTTTCAGACTTTCCCAGTTAAAACCACTCAACCACCTGATTAAAAGGAAAGGAAAGACAGACAGGGAGAGACCAAAAGAGAAAGACAGGTTGTTTTCTGACATTATACCACAAAGAGCTGAAAATCATGTGAACAAGGGCTATAAGAAGCTTTTTTCATGCCAACTCCTGTAACAGCACAGCTAGAAGGAGGAATCTCCAGCACTGTCATTGCCATACAGGGCAGGGGCAGCTCAGGACCACCAGGCACTGTGGCACTTGTGCACGGAGGAGGTGCAGAGACAGGCAGGTTAATACATGCAGAAATCCAGCCATGCAGAGACTTGTGTGTCTCTTTGGAATTCCACCCTTTTTACAGCAAGAGAAGAGGGGGACAGACAGAAAAATCAGAGAACTTTTTTCCCCCAAGCACGAACTGTAGGGCTTAGAAACAAGTCAGATAAAAAGAGAAAGTAGAAAATGTTTAATTTACATTTGTTTCTTTCCTCTGTTAGAAGAAAGTCATGCATTAGAAAAATTCATTATGAGAAAGACTTTCTTTGTTACAAGAAAGGGGACAAACCCCCAAAATTATTACTCTGGAGCTCCTAACTACTCATTCTTAAAAAGCAAGTGTTGAAGGGTCAGGAGGTCTCAGAGGTAGATGCTGAACTAGCATTGATTTCTCTGAGAACTGACTTAAACTCCTACATCAACAACCTGCAGCAAAACCAGTAAAAAATAAGATTTCTGGATAATCATGCTGAGGATTTGTATTCACATTGTTGCTTGCTATAGTTGCAAATATATGCAATAGCAATAGAGATCTCTATTAAGAGTTTACCTGGCTGGGTTCCAACATATTAAAAATTTAATTTCAAATTAAACCCCAAATTTTCTTCTTGGAAATCTCTTTTGCTTACCTGTGCTTCTTGATGTCATTTATTCCATTCCTCAAATTGCCTAATCTTTCTGTAGGGTTTTGCCTTGGAAAAAAAAAAAAAAAAGAGAAAAAGAACAAGGATAAGGATTTATAAAATATTCCTGTTTCAAAAAGAGCACTTATAGGTCCGAACTACTTGCATTTAAGGGTTGCAAGGGGTGAAGCTTGCATAAAACCTGTGGCCTCATGAAGAGGCACAATGAGGTGTTGCTCACCGCTCCTTTCTTCTGAGGATGGAGAAACCTTCTAGAAAGCCAAAACAGTGCCTCTCAGCTGTGAGAAGCAGCAGAGGGAAATCAGCTGGCTGAGTTTTAGTTGCACATCCTTTTTTTTTTTTTTTTTTCTCCTGGGTAGCAGGTGTGAGTTACAAAAGGAGGCAGATGTAAATTTACAGCTACAAAGATCCTTCCGATCGTGGCACACAAGAATGTTGAATACTGTTCCAGGTGCCAGGGGTGCAATCCCACAGGAGCTGGGAGCCCAAAGTCAGTGTCACCAGCCACAGGTTGTGCAGGCCACTAAGTTAGGCTGGCCCTTTTGAAATCTCACCTTCTGCACATTTTCAAAAGGGCTTAATCCAGTCTTCAAATGCCCCTTGTTTTCTGTAAGATCTATATGCCTAAGTCATTTTGGAAGCTTGTTTTTTTAAACAATATGCTTGATTTGAAAATCAAATTCCTTAGCTCTTTCCTCAGCTCCCACTTCATAAATTTTCCCAGAGCTGTGTTTCAGAAAAAATTCCCAGTTACAGAGGAAGCCCAGAGCCTCTGCAGACTCAGAGGTGTGACACACGCAGGGGCATGTAATGCATACTGAATATAATCAGAATGGAGCATGCCGTGCATAACAATGCCAAATGAACTTGTCAGGAATTCAGTGCTCGAGTCTGAGTCCTAAAAGAGCTCAATCTATCCCCACTCAGGCTCTGCCCCGAGCTGCCCCACCTACCTGCAGAGTCTGCGGATCAAATCCTCAGGTCGCCTTGTTATTACTTTAGGAAAATCCAGCTTTTCAATGCCTTTGAGAATCAAGTTATATGTCATCATTTGATCAGCCCCAGAGAATGGTGGGCTAGGAAAAGAAAGCAAAACTGATCAGTGGAGCACCTGGCAAGAGCAAGGTGTTTCAAAGCAAATATTTGAGAATATAGGAAAAAAACTATAGGAAAAAAGCCCACCTTCCTACAACCCTCACCCTTTCAGCCTGTTTAAGATATTAGAAAGGCTTGAAGCTGAGAAAGTTCCCATAGGTAGAGGTAAATTGCATGACCACATGTGTCCCTCTAAGCTAGCCCTGCCTCCAGCCTGACTCAGGGAAGCTTTCACATTGCATTGCCACTGAGCATTCCCAAAGAGTTGTCATGGAACTGTGCAGGGAGGTGGAGAGTGAGCCCTGCTTACAGTTCACCCACCCCACTGCACCCCATCACCCACTAATGGAGGGGAGAACAGTGTGTTGTCACCTGTTCCTCACAGGAAACCTTATCAGCAGCTACAGGAGCCCTACAGCAGCCAACTATGGCTTGTGCCTGGCTAAGCCAGAGCTGAGAACATGTAACCCACTTTGTCTGTGGCATTTCTGAAGTGATGGAAGGTAAGACATGCATAAGAAGTTTCATTTTGCGAGGCTGCCTAAAAATAACCTTGGGAAGGTTTCTGAAAACAAACAAACTAGGTAAGAACTTTGGGTAGGAGGCACTTACCTGCCAGTGAGGAGTTCATACACAAGAATCCCAAGGGACCAAAAATCCACACTGAAGTCATGGCCTTTACTCAGAATGACTTCAGGGGCAACATACTCAGGGGTTCCACAAAACGTCCAGGTTTTCTGCCCTGATCCAATCTTCTTTGCAAATCCAAAATCAACCTGATCAAAATCAACATATGCTGCATAATGTAGAGGAGTTTTGCACTGGGAAGACTTAAGGTCTAAATTGCTTCCCCACCTCCTGCAAAGATCCCAGAGTTGCTAGTTTACAGGTAGAACAGCTACACAGTGTAGTGGTGAATGTAATTCCAACTGAAGTAATTGGATTACTGAATGTTATAAAACAGATTCATTTATCATCACATGTAATTTTCTGAATTATTTTCCTTTTGGGGAAAACAACCCACGATTTCCTTGAGAACATGAGATTTACTGTCCCTGGAAACAGTGGGTTGCTCATTGTCCTCAGAATGGGTATTTCAAGTTCTCTGAGGGATATTCTCATTGCACTTTTCATGCTCACAGTAAAGCATGGCAGGAGCTCTTTACTCTGTTCCCTCTTGACAAAGAGAGGGAATCTATGATTGCAAATTGAATCAATGAATGTTGAACCTGTGATTGCTTGGGGCTGGACAGGGAGGTAATTCTGCACCTGGGAAATGTGCCTTCTGTTCTTACATTAAAACTAGCTGCTGGGAGAATTTTTTTCTTTTGCTGTTTATGCTGTGGCAAGAGCTCTCAGAGGCTGCAAATCCTCATTTTGTCTGTGGCTTGCAGTGGCTTTGCAATGCCTTTGTTTCTCATTGTGCAATGAGAAGCCTGCCCTCTTTACTGCAGAAGCGCCAGAGTTATTAAACTCCAGGATCCTGGTTCTATAATTATGTGCTGTGTATTTACATCCCCCCTGCAAAGAATACAGGCATAAAAGGATAACATTACAATGGATACAGGCACAAAAGGATAACATTACAATGGATTACATCTTACCAGCTTTATATATCCTTCAGCATCCAAAATTAAGTTTTCTGGCTTCAGGTCTCTGTAGATAATTCCTATTTGATGTAGATAGTCAAAAGCCTCTGTCACACACCCAACACAAAACTTGGTGGTGAATTCATCAAAGCTGCCTCTGGAACAAAAATAATTACAATTAAAGTCTAAAAAAGGCCTCATTTATTAACCAGACAATATGTAACACCCAGAATAGTAACCAAACTGAACCAAACACCTTTTCATTGGACAGCCCTTGAATGAAAAACCTGCTCAGTAGCCACAGGGGGCTGACTGGTGACTTTAAAGGGCAAGGTTGTGCTGTGTTTGCAGTTACCTGTCTCTCAGCAAGCTCCACAATTCCCCTCCAAGGCAAGCCTCCAGGAGCATGTACACGTACTTGTTATCCTTGAACGTGCGATACAGTCTGTGGAGACAGGCGGCAGCGATTTAGGGGAAAGCAAAATGAAAAGTGAGCCTTGCAGTGCCTTTCCTCCAGAGCTCAAGTGTGCCAAACCTCATGCCTAACAGTGCTGCCCAGGGACAACATGCAAGGAAACCTTTTGGCCAACTTACTTTACAATGAATGGAGAGCATATCTGCTCCAGGATTTTCTTCTCAGAATAAATATGCTCCTGCTGTTTGGTGTCCACCACGTGTTTCTTCTTTATACATTTCATTGCAAAAGCCACGTTCTCATTTTTCACTTTAACCTGTGAATACAAATGGTGAAAACACATGAGGCAAAGAAATGATGTTTTGCTAAATTGTTCTCAGTAGATACACTGACATCCATCTTTTTCAACACAGCACAGGACTGAAATTGATGGCCATAACAAGGGACAAATTCCAGATTTTCTGCAGAACTGTTATGTGCAATTTTAAGCCAAACATCAGATATTTTAGTTTCCCAGTCCCCACTTGTAAAGTGAAAGGTTCCCTCTGTTCATTTTATGTATACAAAATAGCAGCAGCTTGGATAGGTACTACATACTGCAATGAGTTTATATCACAGTGGGTCCCAATTTCAATTTTAGATTTCCAATCACCAGCATAATACAAAAGAACAAAAGGGAGAGGCAGTTTAGGAAGAATGTTCACAAATGATTTTGCATTACACTGAAATATTATCCAATATGCAATAAAAAGATGGAAGTTAAAACAGGGCCTCTTTGAAATGAAGGAAGCAGATATCTGTGTTCTATAACTGGATGAGAATTCAATTTTTAGTTTAGTATTCAAGTGCTGCTGTAGAACTTCAGCGTGGATTTTTTGGGTTTTTTTTGTGAAGCATGAATCAGAATGAAACAGTTGATGGCCTAACTACTGTAAAGGATTATTGACTTCACTAAAAGCACAGAGTCCCCTTTAATTTACCATTACCTTCAGCAGCCTGCACAAAAAGCATTCAGGTTTTTGTCAGACCTTTGCTGCTCAGCCAGAGGCGAGTGGGATTTAAGGCCTGGGGCTAACGAGGCTCGTGGTATCCCAGAAGCACAGCTGTTCATGCCATTGAATATAACTCAAAAGAGCCATTGCAAAGGGTTGGAAATTTCCCAGTGAACACAGCTCAGGGACAGCTCACGCTGGCTGTGGTTGCTGTGGGGCACACAGAAGCAGCTCTGACAGCACAGACTGCTTCAGGTCCAGGCAGATTCCTGGAGAAAAGCCTGCCATTCAGGGGACATAATGCAGGCAGGCACATCTGCAAACTCCACATGCACAGGCTGATGACTGTGTCTAGTGACCAGGAAGGTACTTTTAACAGCAGGAGTTGAAGGCACATGAGAATGGATTTCCTTCTTTAAGCACCCAAGTCCTGAAATGCTTTTTAACTATGCATTGCTTTATGTAGAATTATTTCTGCCTGAGGGGCACAAGCACACAGAATATGAAAATCCTTCACATTATTCAGTGGCTAAATCAATCATCCAAGACAGAGAACTATGTGAATAATCTTGAAACAATCCCTTACAAGCTCAACCCTTCCGAACCCACCAACACCCAGAGTTGTGACAACTTCTAAATTCTGGAATGGGGAAGAAGGGAACTGGGCTACTTTCTCCTTCAGCTCTATCATCTCCAAAGACACCTCTTTGGTCAGCTGTCCACAGAAGGATCTTCCTCTGCATTAAGAAAATAACACAGGTTAGTGCACTTCCTTGCCATCACGTTTAATGATCCTATATAAAGGAGAGGAAGGGAAATGGAAAAGGAGGAAAGGAGGAGGAGGGAAGGAAAGACTTATTTTCTAACAGAATCTTATTTTCTTCAGAAGCACTTTCTTTCTGGACATCCTGTGGAAGTAAATTAGAAGAAAAATGCTACTGAAATTCACTGAGTAGAATCGACAGCAATTTTAGCAAGAGCTGATCCCTGGTGAGATTCCTATTGATGCGGGCAGCTGCAAAATTTGGGCACTACCAGCTGGAGAAGCAATGCTTGAAGGTCTGTGTGCCAGTTCCAGTAGAATGATCAGAAATAAGAATGCAGCTGTATTTCTAACCAGAAGAAAACATACTCTGCCAATCTTCCAGTAGTGCTCAGACTGAAATCAGAGGCACATAAACTAAAAGTGTGGCCCACAGCTGAAAGCACACATCAACACCATCAGTGCTATACCACAACATTAAAAATAAACAGTTTCTTGTGTGTCTGCTTCTTTCTTCTTGGAATGACACTTCGTCTTTTGCACAGTAATACAGTTTCCTCAACTCAAACAGGAGTTGAAGTTGGCCTTTAGGGGTTTTTACCAAAGAACTTACCATCAAAGCACAACATCACTTTTTTTCCTGTGTTCAGTTTTCCGGTTATAGAGTGAATTCTTGTCTGGGAGACACTACACTGAGATTCTATGTAATTTTTATATCAGGAAAGTTTTTTGGACTCCATCCAGACTGTTTTATTACAGTGACTGCTGTCATTCCTAGGGGTCCATTTCCTTCAACTACCATCCATGATTTCACTTACATATCTATCACTCTTTTTACAGTTACCTACTATAGGTGTAGCAAACAAATGATCTGACTTACTTTGCATGTCGCTTTTCATCAGCCTGGGCCAGATTAGCCACATAACCTTCCAGGTAAGTTTGCAGCTCCTCATAAGTTCCAACTGTTTGATTAAATGTCCTAAAACCACAAATGAAACATCATAAACTGCTGAACATTTAAGTCATGACTCAGCTGGAGTTGGTTGATACTCAAGGATTGCTTCCTCTCAAGAAATGATCTGGAGATCTGGCAAAAGGGACAAAAGACCCGTGTGGAGAAATAATTTCTGAAGTTAAACAGGAAACACATAGGAGCTGGAAGCTGGGTCAGGCTGCTTGGAATAATATCAAGAGGTTGTCAGGGTAAATATAAATGAGACAAGGAAGGCTGAAGCCCATCTGGAATTAATCTGACCAGGGATGTCAGGAACAAGAAGGGCTTTTTCAAATACACCAGTAACAAAAGGAAAGCAAAGGATAATGTGGGCCCATTACTGAGTGGAGCAGGGACCCTGGGGACAGAGGACACGGAGAAGGCAGAGTTACTGAATGTCCTCTTTGCATTGGTCTTCAGTGACAAGAACAGGCCTCAGGAACCTCTGACCCAGGAGACCAAGGAGGAGAAACATCACCACTACAAGGAGGGAAAGAAAAGAGTAGCTCTGAACTACTCTTAAGCTTCTGTGCTCTGGCACCTGCTGTCAGCCTCTCTTCATTAGTATTCCTAAAGCACAACCACTCGTTCAGGATTCATTTAAGGGAACATTGTGGTTTTGCCTGATGTCACATTAACCCACTGAAAGTCACGTTAACCTACTGAAAGAGGATGCAAATCTTTGATGAAAGTGCAATGTACTCACTCTCTGTCTATAACGAGGCACTCCACGTTGTACTCATCCGCAATCACGTTCGCTGACCGCACGTCGTCACTGAGGATTGAAAGGCATTAGGAGAATTCAGAAGCAGATCACAATCCTCAAAGTACCTCACACTGCACTCATGGAGGGCCACAGCTGCTCTAGGTGAAACTCCTCTAGGGCCTCTGCAGCCTGGACCTGGATTAGTGCTGCTGAACCAAATACAAAATTATTGCATCTTACTAGTCTTTATTATGGTCTAGCACAGTGGTTTTTCCACTTTCAGTAGGGTTTGGATCATGACATCCTTTGGCAGCCTTCCAAGAAATTAGGGCGAGATGTAATTATCACTACATCAAGATTTACTATTGATTTCTAAAATGATCCTTGGATATAAAACATTCCCAAACCCAAACTATTCCAAATCATCCACGTAAATACATACTATGTGACTCCTTCTCTCTGTTTCTTACTGCCATGGGCAATGGCAACAAGGGCTCATTCCAGTCATGATGGACCTTATCGATTCTGAAATCACCTGGCACAAGTTCTCACCACAGTTTTTGCAGAAGTATAAGCAATAAGCCACAATGCAGAGGGCCAGAATTTGATTTCTTCAGGGAAAACCAAAGGCAGGTTGCCAGTGTGTGTTTTCCAGTTCTCTCTGCAACGCTTCCAAACAACTCCTAACACAAATTGGGTCACTACATTCGTCTACCGACTTTGCAGTCAAAAGAAAGATTATAGTCACAACAGCCATGAGTTGTAGAATCTGACACACAGAGATGTAGCAATTGAAATCCTAAACATCACGAATCAGACAGTGTGAACGAACCTAATGAGAGCCTTTTCTCCAAAGTAATCTCCTCTGTGTAGATTTTTAATCACCTGAGGCTGTGAGCGGTCGGCAGTACTCTGGGTAACTATCACCTGGAAAGTACAACAACAAAAATTTAGTAAGGTAAAATTTCAAAGTATTGCATCATTTTCTTTCTTCTCTGTGTCTTTCAGAAATGTCTTAAACTCAGTAATGCTGCAGAAAGAGCTACAGGCATATGTAGTTACCCCCTCCTCTCAAAAATTAAACCCAAACATTGGCTGAAACCTCCCTGATTTTTGCTGAGAAGAAGGAGTATATTCATGATCAGCAACCCCTCAACATTTTCTCCTCATACCTTTTGAAACAGAGCAGAGTAAGTCACATTTTAATGAAAGACAAAGAAATGCTTCAGTTCCCACAGTGGAGAGATATCATAGGATATTTTTGTCTTCTCAGATAAATAGACAGCACTCCAGAAGCATTAAATAACATTTCTCCTCATGAAACTGCTTCCACAGTAGCACATTCTGCTGATGCCCATGTTAGCAAAACCCTCACTAGAATATCTACAGACACAGAGATGTATTGCAAACCCTCCTGGAAGTTTATTGAGGAAAATACTCCTGATTTAATTCTTTAGGGTCCCATGTCAGTCTCCAAGGCAGCAGCTGGGGGATAAAGGCTGCTGCCTTGTTCCTCTGGGACTAACAAATGAAAGGATTTTGGGACACCTCAAAGGCCATTCTACATTAAGCCTGGGACTCCATTACTTCTTAGACTTTTCACAAGTCTGTGCTTTGCCCATCAGATATTGCACCATCTAGAAGAAAATGTAGGGTCAAATCTATTTTACAAAAAAATTGACTTTACATCTCTGCCACGGAGTCAAGAGGCTTCAGGACACAATTTAATTACATTGTAATTAGAACAGTGTAACATGAGTGCATTGTGAATGGAAAATTAGGCTCCCCAAACCTCTGGAACACTGCTCCAGGCATTTATCATGGTATTGTGAACTAAAAAGCATGTGAAAAAGCCCTCTGCACCACTTTTACTGAACACCACACCCCTCAAGGTGGCTTTTGAGATGTGTTTGTGGATGTTACTCTATGAGTTAGGTTCATTATGCCTTACCTTTCCTTTTGCTATTATAAAGAAGGTGTTTCCTTCTTCTCCTTCCCGAATAACGTAATCTCCCTTGTCATAGTACTCCTGTTGGGGGGCAAGGGAGAGACCATATTGTCCAACAGATCCCTGAAAGGTTACTGTGCACAGCTCTTAACACACGTGGATGTTCCACTGGCTGGATGTTTAACTCAATTTTCAATTTGTGTTGAACCTTTGTGCCTCCATGCAACAAGAATAAAGAGTTACCACTGCCCTTGGGCAAACAATCCCAGCTGTGATTATACATCAAGCCCTTACCTTCAAAGGCTGCTGGCAAATGCAGCCCAAAGGCACACAGATAATTGGCTGGGTTCATGTGCTGGGGGCCTAATGTCTTCTTCCCTTATATTTTGCAGTGGATGTGGTCTGAGGAACATGCACGTATTACATATCCACGGCACAAACAGGTAAATTTAATTACCAAAAGAGGCCTGGAGAACAATTTTGTACTTAATAAAAGATGGATTAGAAATCCTCTTATCTACTTGCTTGACTCCTTTGATGGCAAAAATATAACTTACATCTATGTCACTAAATGTTATTACTTTCTGCAAACCTGGAATTCAACTCTGATCACTCCAAAACCACTCTCATATTAAAAAAAAACCTTGATCCTTTTTTTTTTTTTTATTTTTGCCAATTTATTTTTCTTTGTTATTTTGAAAGCTTAATGAATATTATTTAGAAAAACTTAACAACATCTTACCACTTCCAGACAGTCCATGATCTTGGTTAATTTATCTTCAGGTAAGTTTTTCAGCAGGGACACACTTCCGGAAAACAGAAATACAAAACAAAACAAAAAAAAAAAAGCCCCACAACCCAAAGTAGTTATCATTAACACCTTTTTTATGATCTCTTCTCATCTATACAATTTTTACAGTCACATTTTATAAGTAGTTAAACTGGTGGTGAACACAATATACAGCTAAATCTTAATTTGGAAGGTTCAAACATCCTCA
Organism: Rhipidura dahli; assembly: GCA_013399225.1. NCBI lineage: Eukaryota > Metazoa > Chordata > Aves > Passeriformes > Rhipiduridae > Rhipidura > Rhipidura dahli. Next base: position 31,439 of record VXAC01008685.1, read on the forward strand.
TCTTGGTCTTGAGATAAAAAAAACTTGCACAACTTAGAAATGTGGCAAACACTGGTCAGTCTTTAAATCAACTTTATATTTCAGGAGGGGAAGGACTTCAGTGGGCATATGGCTTGATTTCAAAAGAACCCAGCGATTACAAACCCAAGACATTATAGCAGTTCAAGGATATATTTTCAAGGGCACGACAGAGATTGCAAAATCAGACAAAGGTGATAATTTTAGTACTCTTTGGGCAATTTCTGAAAGAGAATCCAATTACAGTGATAACTCAGTGAACTTAGGGGTAAGAATGAAAAAAACTCTCACTTTGATCATTCGGACTTGTAAAAGTTAGGAAATAATATAAATTTCCATCTATTTAGGCTCAGCAAAGAAGCAAGTATAGAAATCAAAGGTGGAAAGGGATGTGAAAATACACAAGACATTCTGTGCATGTCCAGGCTTGGCATCTTGATTTGAAGGCATAACAGGATGGTCATTGTGTGTTAAAAAGATAAAATATTACATCAGCTAATTATGGTTTGGAACCTCTAACTTCACCATTTTCCTGAGGAGAAATGTGGCACCACTCTCAGTGTTCCCTGCAGGAGAGAATTATCCTGCTCTGCAGATATCCTAGTAATTTATGGTGGAGTTAGCTCATAAGTTGAGAGACATCCAGATCTCGTATTCAAGTCTCCAAAGGATAAGGAATATTCCTTAATCTACTCCAGCAGCTAACTAACTACTTGTTGGAGTATTTACTTAACTTTATTATATTGTTTTAAATTCTAAACCTGGGAGTTCCCTATAACATTATTCTATGACTTAAATGCACTCAAGCACCTATTGAAGTTTCATAATGTAATGCTGGAGAAAAACAATGAAAATGGGAAAAACATACAAATCCTAAAAGAAAAAAAAAATTCAAGCCTTTGAGGTCATATTTGCATGAAGACCACCTTTTTTTCCTCTGTTTACAAGACAGACACAGTGTTGTTGTGCACCTTAGTAAGCAGCACAGAGCAGTATTAGAAATAGAAATTCATCATATTTACCTTCTAAGGAAGTTCCTGTATTGTTCTTGTCTGGTCTGTGCTGTTACTCTCATGATATTTTGAAACACTTCTCTGTCCAATGCCCATGTTTTAACGTTAGTGATTGCTTCAAGAAAACAAAAAAGAAGAACAAAATCAGCTATGTTTCCAAATTATTTGATGGATGATATTACAGCATCAGGCCATGGTACAGGACAGGCTATCTATTTCACAAGGCCCAAGGCCAAATTTTAAAATATCCAGCACCTGTTGTAATCAGACTTTTAAAAGAATTCAATTCCCACTTAAATAATGCTCACTAAACTAAGGAATAGATTTCCAAATGGTTCCTTCATGAGCACTTTCTGTGCAATTCCATAGGCTGAACAACCTTGAAAATTGTAGGGCTGAACACTTGGGAAAATCTACCCTAATCACAGACAGTCATTGTACTCAAAAGCTGCAAACTGCAAAGAAGCTGACTTGGAAGAAACAAGAATGTGGTTGGTTTTCCAGAATCTATGATGTTAAATGCTGTGGCTTGGATCTATCTCTAATTCAGATTATATGCAAACATTTGTGACATATTCATTAAGATAGAAATAACAGAAATCAAGAAATAAATTTAATTTCATTTAATCCTCTGCTTCACAGGTTTTCCTTCAGTGTATCCATTTTATAAAGCAAAAACCATTAATTTTTTTTTTAAAAAAGGATAATCAAATTATTAAAACAGTGAGCAGGCACAGGATTCAGCATCAAAGTTGCAAACCACTAAGCAGCCTCTGAGTGCGATCATCGACACACCAGAACACACTGCACTTTTAATTTTTTTAAGCAAAAGGTGATTCTATTAAATGTAATCTCTTCTTTTAAAAGATCATACACCATACTCAGCAGTTTTCCTTCTCCCCTAAGAAAGTGCAAAACTGTGTTTTCTGCGAGATAAAATTTACAGAAAAATTTAAGGCAATTGATTTACTGCATTTATCATCAACATAGAATTATTTTTGCAGGTAAGAAAAGTGCCAGGTTTAAAATGATGCACACTCATATGTGATTCTACACAATATACACATATGTACTGCCATTTATCAAAATAGATAAAAAAATATTTTTGGATGCTGGATGGGAAAACAAAGGTGTCACTTTGGTTTTATTTTTCTCCTAGATAACACCTTTCAGTTTATCTTACATGAAGAAAACATGGCAAGTATCCAGCCTATTGCAAATGTATCTCCTCTATCTTGCACCTTAACTAAATGAAGCAATTACGGAGTTAGAAAAACACCTGCAACCTCAAAGACGAGATTAAAAAAAAAAAAAAAAAGATAAATTCAGAACCATAGGGGTAAATCACACTGCCAATTTCAAACACAGCTACTGCCTGTCGAGATGCTGCTGAGTAGCAGAAGCCACTGAAATGCTGTTTGGATGAAATCATTCACTTGTGAGTTTTCAAAGACTGCAGAAAAAAGGTGTCAGGGGATCCAGCATCAAGAAAGGGTTTTCACATATTTGTTTACTATTCTTGCTCAGTTATGGCATTGTACTGCTCTTCTTCCACAACAAGGATCTCAGGAAAGCTGCTGGGGAGAGGTGGATTTCTGGATTCAAATACCTTTTCTTGTCTGTAATTGGACAATTCTTGTCCTACCTTAAAACCAATTAATGCTAACAAAAATCTGAAGCAGCTTGACATCTTATTATGCAGAAACACCACTTTATAATGCTAATACTATACAGCAGGCAAAAAAGAAAAATAGGGAACATATTCAATTAGAACAGCATGCTAGTAAGAAAAATAATCACATTACTGATGCTGTTCTGTTTATCAGGCAGCAACAAAAACAGATTACATGTAATAACTTCCATCTGCATAGCCAGCAATGATTAAGTGCCTAAACTAGGAGTAGGAAGAAAGACCAAAAGCTTTTACAGCAAACAACTTCTTGTTTTATTCCATTTGCTCCTTTTAAGTCAACATGAACTCTTCATACTTACTGGTGGCACAAAGTCCCTGCAGATTTAGACAAGAGCAGAAATTAGTCTTTAAACACAAGTAATATTTACAGAATGGTGGAGAGTGGAAAAACTGTGAACTTAACCATATTTAGTCACTTACTTGTTTGTCACAGAGCAATTATGGCATGTTGGAAAGGGAACCAGAGAGTATTTAATGGATGAATACCCAGTCTTAGGCAGGAAGAGGGATATTTGTATCAGAGCAACACTTAACAATTCCATCCTGGTCAGTCCCCAAACTGCCAGCTGCAAATGGATCTAGGCAAGACTCAGCAACAGAATGATGATAATACAAAAGCAGCTAATTCCTGCATATTATATTTCCTCTTGAATTAGACTGTACCAGCTCTACTAAAAACACCATGGTTTTAATATGCTTTCAAGCTCCTTGTAATTTCATCCTTGGGGCTGCATTTGACACAAGAACATAAGAACCAAAGACCATTACCTCTACTAAAGCATCCAAAATTAAAGCACAATCCTCCCCAGTAGTTAGTATGCTACAGACCAGGCTAACCAACACAATTTGGAGGTGCCTAATAGTTTATGAAGGGTTATGCCAGAGATGGAATTATGTTCATGGCATAGTATTATGCGAGTTCCCAAGCAGAAATAACTCAAGGAAGGAATATGTGAGCTTACTGTACATAACCAAGACATGCAAACATCTATTAAATGAGAACTTCAAGGAAAATCTGGGTAGAAGAGGGATCTCACAAAAATTACATAGTTTTTGTTTTGAGTGATGTTGTAAATAACCTCAGGTACCTTTCACAGATGCTGTCCGTGTGCAGTTGTATAAAATGGCCAGTTCACCAAATGCTGTCCACACAGGTATTGAGGAGAGTAGTTTATTCTGCTGAAAGACTTCCAGATTTCCCTCTGTCAAAAATCATCAGGATAATAGGTATTAAACCCGTGCTCAGCTGTAGAGAGTGAATGGAAACCAAATCAATATATTCCTGACTTTGCTGCTTCCTGGAACACAGAGATAGGAGCAATGATGCAAAAAGTGCTTTGAAACACAGGCACAAACCAGCAAAGACTTATTTTTTAAAATGTACTCCTAATCTACAGATGTGCTCTGGAAGGGAGGGTCATTCTAAATCCTGATGGGATAAACCTCTGCTACAACAAGCCACTCACTAGTGGTTCAGATACTCTGGTGTGGTGTAAAGAAAAAAGTCTTAAAATAATGACCACAGGAGAAATGACTCATGGTTTGTCTCTTCACACACATGTACGAGTATATATGTGCAGAATGCAAAGGCCAGAAAAATTAAAACCACATTTAAACCTTCCTTCAAGAAGTTGTTCTTGAGCCTTACCAGCAAAAGTCAAAGGAAGTCTGAACTTCTTCACAGGTTATGGTCCCAGAAAATCTTCCTTTACACATGTTATGAAAGTTGTGCCCTCTTCTCTCCAAGGCACACACCATCTCCTCAAGAAAGGTCTTATGTGTCAGCAAAAGTTCCAGGTGCACATTTCCTTCCTCAAATTTCATCTGTTTTCAAAATTTTATCATTTTGTCTCCCAAGAATATGACCACCCCATCACAAATCCAGCCTCCTCTTTTCTCCTGTAACATTTATGTTTTCCTAACACACTTGCCATCATTTTTTTCCAGCTGACCAATCCATATGAAGCCAGAAAATGAGCTTTCCAACATATACCAGTTTGCTCCTGCTTAAGTATTCCTACTGCAACAGGACATACTCCTTACAATATGAGCCCTAATGCATGGGAGTCTCTGGACCTCTTAGTGACCCAAAATTGGTGAAATATGCAAATTACTCACAAAAACAGCTTTTTTGTTTGGTTGGTTGGTTTTTTTGTTTGTTTGTTTTTTATGGTGAGATGACCAAAGAGCTTATTGCTGATAGGAGCAGATTCCAGGTGTTAAACTTGGGGTCTACTACAGCTGATCAGCAATTTGAGGCACAGTAGCAGTCAGCACAAATGACTGCAGAGTGGCTGGCATTATTTTAGGAAAATCTTTTATCCTAAAGCTTTTTGTTTGCTTTGTTGGTTTTTTGGTTGGTTTTTTTTCAGAAAAAAGCAAGCAGTTTTTTTTTTTTTTTAAACACCCTCTCATCTTTGGGAGCAGTAAATGCAGACCTCATCTTTCAATTTCCCAAACACAGAAAACAGGTATCTTATGAATGCTGAGAAGTAAGTTTATTTCAGGATTGGTTTCAACATTGAGCAGTTCTCTCTGTATTTTAAATAATACCTGTTCTTCCTCTGGAGAAGAAAGGGTTGGCTACACCTACAACAGAGAGGAATTGCTGGCCTCTGGGCGTTTAGAAATGAAAAAGGTCATGAGAAAACATTACATCAAGACTCATGCTCCCAAGGTACTTTTTATTGCTCTCACTCTGTTTCATAAAAGTCACAGGTAAAACTCTCATTGCCCTCCGCAGGGAAAAATTTTTTAGGAGCACAAACACCCTCACTGGGAATTCCTGCAAAACCTTCTAAACCCCTTTCCTGTTTCTTGCACCTGTGTGTTGTGCCAGTAAGCAATATCCACCTTTGAGCACAAAAATGTGGTTGCCTGGCTCTCCCTGCCGGATGACGTAGCTCCCTTGCTGGAAGGTCCTCTCATACATACATTCCACCATGTCTCGTGTCTGGTGAGGCTCCAGCCTCTTCAAGAACTGGTTTTTATTCAGGGCGTCTGTGATAAGCTTCTTCTCCCTGGTTGCAAAGAAAAACCCACAAAATTTAATATGGGGTATGTTATTCACCAAGCATTCATTGCTCCCAAAAGGATTCCTCTCATTTCTTACACACTGCTCTGCCTGCCTTGTCCAGACCTTGAGGGGTGGTAGCCTGGTTAGCACTCCTGATGTTGACAGAGTCAAAACCCTGACAGATTTCATGTCTCCTCCTCTTTGTATTCATAAAGCAATGCAAGGTTGTCATCAAAACTAGGTTATGTGGGAGAAATCTCCTGAGGACAATCCAGGAATGAACAAACCTAGGGCACGTAAATACATTTACATCGTTACTAGCCATGTAATGACTGAAAATAAGTGCAGGCGATGAGCTGAGGCAGGAAAATAAAACCAAGTAGCTATGGTGAGGACTGTGTTCAGAAATAGGGATCATAACTTAGCTTCTGCTGAAAGCAAAAGGGTTATTGGAATATAAGCTCTAACTTAGTTTTCAGCTAAAACCAACCTTGCTAATTTGATTCACCCTGGCCTGCATCATGTATTACCATTCTGCAATAAAATACAGCAATTGCACATAGCCCGATAGGTAAAATGAGCACAAAAGCTTCCAGAGCTATAGAATAGGAGACTATGCTTCTAAAACTTTCATTAAAACCATTCATGCTGAGATAGCCCAAACAAAAGTATGACACTCCAAACCCTGACATATGAACAGCATAAAATTGTGCCATTTGTTTTACAATTATTTCTAAAAGGGACTGGTGACACTCTAGACTCAATGCAAGCTCAAGAACACAGCATGGAGCTTCCCCTCCTTCTGAGACAGCTCCTTTCAGAGCTGTGCAGCAACACTGTAAAGTTCCCTTGTACAGAAGTGGGGCTGCATAAAGTCCTTTCTCTGTTAAGGGGAGGCAGCTACTGGCACCAGCAACTCCAAACACCCCTACAGACACTGTCAGGACAAAGGATCAGTATTCCCTAATCACAGTAGACAGAATTGTGTAGACAGTGAAGGCTACACTTTGTTCTTACATGTCTGAACTGTCTGAACTTGACCTACTACAGTATTTAGAGTCCAGATAAGGAAACCAAATGTTTGGACCTTTCAGCATTTGGCTGTCTCAAGAGCAAGGTGATGGTATCTTAGTGCATGTGTATCACAGGCTTACCTAACTTAGAGGCACAGCAATGCAGATCAGCACAGCTTTGTGGTGGGTTTTTGGCATATGTTTGCTTCCAAAGTGTTTGGAAGATCAAATAATACATTGGCCTCTACAACATCAAACAATGTTGTGCATTATGTTTGGATTGCTTAAGCTGCAATACTTGCTTTGGTTCAGGCTGCTGCACTTTGCTAATCCACTGGCTCTTCTCCTGGCTTTACTCACTCCCCACTGCTGTTGCAATTCTGTCTCTGCAAGCACCCTAGAAAACCATGTGGTGGACTGCAGCACAAGGATCGTGCCAAGGAGAAGACAGGTTACAAACAGAATGCTCCTAAAACAATGATTTAAGCTACCCAGGTACTTGTGATAAAATATCAATGCAGTTCCCCTCACTCTGGAAAAACACTGCTAGCTGAAGTTCTCAGCTCTCTATGGTGACTCAGGCAGCCTTTCTGATTCATGAGGCACCCTCTAAGGTGCAGTGCTGGACATGATGGATGAGAAAACAAGTCTCATAACTCTCAGGTCTACTATGGTACAGACTCAGATATGCCATGAATTATAAAGCTCCCCACAAATCTGAGGCACTTAAATCACTGGCTGAAGTCCAGGTAGAGTCTGGCTACCACCAGCTTATGTCTACACTGCAAGGTAAAAGAGGGTCTAAGTTAAGCTTAAGGATACCAGTCTGACACCTCTGTCTGCAAGGTCAGCTGCAACCACAGGTATTTCTGGGTCTGTCAGAGTCTAGAATGTGTAGTTGGATTCAAAGAGGAATGAGGAAAATTCAGTTCCTACACCATGACCCTCAGAAGCTGGAGGGCAGGAGGAAGGTGGCAATAAAGATAAATCCCAAAAAACCTATAGGATTCTCATCTAAAATACAGAGGCTACCCACTACTCTTCATCTGAAATCTGTGGGACGCAGATGAGCCTTGGTTAAAGTTACAGACAAACTCAACCAGCGTCTATCACAACTGCAAAGCCTGAATGGAAAACATGAACACTTTAATCCTGATTTATCATGAGGACAGGATATAATTGTGATAAAAGTAATAACCTTGTAGCACAAGCACAGAGAAGCCCTCTGAAGCGAGCTCACCTGGAATCCTTCCGGACTGTTGCTTTTTCAAGGGAAAACATGGTTTGCCTGCTCGAATCACACAGTCGTGTTGTTGGCTCTGCAGATACACCTTCCTTGGCTCCTCTCCTCCTATCAGCAGAAACTTTAAATGGAGAAGGCTGAAGAGGGTGCTCCCCTTGAGTGCTGACAACATCCTGCAGCTTGTTCAACTGTATGCACTTGCTCTGAAGCTCCTTGGTGAGTTCTGCTATGACCTTCGTCTGCATAGCCAGCTGCTCCTGAAGCTCAGCAACATGGCTTTGACTCTCTTGCAACTGCTGATCTTTTCTCTTCAGCTCCTTTTCCAGTTCAAGTACCCTGCTGCAGAGGACATCAGCTTGCCCATTGATCACATTGATGCCTAGGCATGGGTCCATCAGAAACTTGTGGCTGGCAGCACAGCCAATAGCAAGGTTTGCCACGTGCCTATTTGACTGCCTCAGGTGCTTGGGTTTCACTAATCCATTCCCCATTTTGTCCAGAGGCCTAAGTGAGAAAATAAATTTGCAGTTTTATTTCATTCCTGAAGAAAAAATAAAATAAAAATCGTGGAATAGTGAGCAGTGAATTTAGTAATTAGCTGGCAGCTGAATTTGCCTTATACAACTGTAGTAAACACAGCTGATTGCTTTTGTCCTCTCCAGTCCTACAAGTCAGCAGAGGAAAGGACAAAGAGAAGAGGTAGGGAGGGGTGGTAGAAACAAAGCAAAAGGTCTCATGGCTACTACTCAATTTTTGTGAGTTGCAGAGATGTGTAAGCTCCTATCAGCATAACACAGACAAAACAAACAGCTGGAAGGAGAAAAGCTTTCACTTGGCTGTTAAAGCAAGAAAATTGTTAGAAGCAAAAAATAGAAGTTGGGTCACTTCCCCACTGAGGAATTATTATTCTGTACCCAGACTAATTTAACCAGTGGGTACATACCTGCCTGGCATAAAGTACATGTGATTAGTAAGTATATGTATTAACACACAGGCTGCTGGCATCATTTCTGCAGCTCACTTACTCATCTAAATCTGACTCATATTTTTTAGTGTAACAGCTGCTGTTGCTGCTGTCAAGGAACAATTGTCTTTTTATGGGGAATTACCCCCTTCCATTGGCTACTCATGAAAAGTGACCAGGTAAAAAACAAATGTTCTGGGCTCCTGTCAGGGCACCTATGCCTCAAACAGGCACTTGTTGCAACCAGCAGCCTTCAGTAGATTTGCAGTGACCCACCTTCTTCCTTGGACACAATCTTTGGCATATTTCATTGGGTCATTTTAAAAGGAACAAGGAATCATGCTGCTGTTGTGGTCAGGCATCAGCAGGCCCGAGGCAGCTCTTTGTTTGCCTCATGGATGAAGGACACCTTTTTCAGGTTGAACCCTAAGTGATGTGGATTAAGATAATCTCTTTTATTGTTTTATCGAAACTGGATAAGAACATGTCCTTGACAAGGTATGTTGATCAGATGACAAGTTGGGAAGCTTCAGCAATTTGCTTTTACTCGTTAGTATAATCATATTTTTAATAGATGTACAGTTCTATTCTGGTTTACAGCCTTCAGAGGGTTAGAACTGAAATAGCTGACAGGGTACCTCACATTCCAAATCTAGTTTTCTTTAAAAAAGACTTTCTTCTCAGCTCTGTCTTGCTTATTTTGACTTTGAATAATATTTTTCATTTGTGCCAGTTTCACAGATGCATTTTGACAGCTGGCACTTCAGCCTGTTAACAGGGTAGTATGTCAGAAATGAAGGCAAATCTGTACTGCACAGGGGAGTTTAAACAAATTGCACATGAGGGTACTGAACCAAATAACTCTGAGGAGGGACCCTGTGTGCCACTGCACATGGCTTAACCAAAGATCTTAGCTCAGCATGCAACCGTATTTAAAAACAAACCCAAACATCAATCAACATAAACTAAAAGTTACAGTATAGACAGGAAATGATGGGTTACAGCCTGGCACTGTAACAGTCTCTGCTACTAAATGCAGTGGCAGTCACTGCATTTCAAATAAAAGATATCCCACACACTTTAAAGTTATATAGGGCAGAGTGACTGCCCCAGGGCACAGAAAAACCAACTGTTTGGATTGTATCCAGAAACAGAACAGGTTTCGTTCATAATTTATCAGCCACACCAGAGTGCCACTGTTAGGAGCTTCTGTCTTCCCATTGTACACACACAGTTGTCAGTGGGCAACGGAACAAGCAGCTGGGTCTGACAGATCCCTCTTTCCACATGGTGCCCTTTCCCGGCCACTTGTGTAGGAAACTCATGTATGTGGCAGGAGTCAGTAGAAGACTGACAGGTGATTTTGGTAATTCAACATTGCAGTAGTCAATTCCAGCAGGAAACTTAAAGCCTTGCTCCTCCGAGGTCTGACCAGCTTTACCCACAGCTCAGGAGACAAAAGGCAAACCAGGGCATTGCACTGTGTTTGCTACAGGGCACCTCACACGCTCGTTCGAGGTCACTGGACAGACGGGGCCAAGGGACCGGGCAGACCCAACACCCACCCCGGAGAGGCGNAGGGACGGAGCGCTGCTCCCCGCGGAGCCCGGCTGGGCACGGACCCGCTGCCGCTGCCCGGCACGGGCGGCCGGGGATGCGGCGGAGCGGGAGAGGGGCGGCGGTGCTCGCCCGTCCCTCCCTCGCTCCTTCCCTCCCTCTGTCCCTCCCTCGGCCGTGCGGGGGCTGCGGGGCGCTGGGCTGTCCCCCGCCCAGGGAAGGGCAGCGATGCGGGGCGTGCGGAGCCGCCGGGCTCGGCAGGGAGGCGGCAGCCCCGTCCCAGGTGGGCAGGGACAAACCGGGCTCCTCACCGGGCAGAGAGGTAAATGCAGGGCCCAGCTCAGCTCGGGCCATGGCCACAAGCGTTTGTCCTGCTTGCTTTCCGCTGCCCTATGGATGGGTCTGGCGCGGCTCTCGGGCACGCGGCTGCAGAGATCCTGCAGCTCTTGGTCTCTCAAACTGACCCTCAACCAGCACTGCACAAGGAGCAAGGAGCCTGCTCCTGTCCTAGGGCATATCCTCACTCAGGCTCGCCTCAGAGCAGAGCATTGCCTGGGTTCAACATCGACTCTTGGTAGAGTACAGGTTTCACAAGGGCTGTTCTCTCCTGGCACATATCTTTCTGTTGATTCAAAACATCTCTCTTCAGGGCTTGTTTACCCAACCAGCCTGAGAAACCAGGGATGAAAGGATTTTACAATAGGCAAAGAGCTGCATGCACACCTCTCCTACGGACGGTGTCAAGAAGGCTTGGTCTAACGCCAACCTGTAGCCTCTAGGACAGTGTCTCTCCAATTTTCTTTTCTGCAAATACCCTCTCCTTTTGGGACTGCCTATTTATAAAAGGAAGATCTCAAAGATCTCAGTGTCCCACAATCACCGTCCATGTCTGGAATGAAGCAGCTCACATAAATTCTAACAGGACCCACCCACAAAAGACGAAAACTGTAAATAAATGTTGCTCACATACATTCCACTACTCAGTGCCTCAAATCGGAAATGTTACAGGGATCAGCAAAGCATGGGATGAGAAAACTTGTCCCAGCATCTCCTTACACTCTGTGGGTGAGCTGCTCTGGGTGGCAGCAACTCACTCGCATTCCCTGAGGCAGTTTGTCAGCACCGTCTTTTCCTTTCGCAAAGTTCACAAGAAATGCAGCCGGGAATCCAGAGACTGCTCCCTATTTATGGTACACCAGGGCTGTGGGCTCTTGCTTTTTGCTGGTAAAGTGTAAAAGGTGATGGGTGCACCTGGGAGTTCACGTCCCAAAGCCTTTGGAGAACAGCATTCCAGACCTGAGAGCAGGCACTGCAGGACTGAGGTCAGCTGCAGGGCGCTGTCTGGAGGGCCTCATACCTGCGTGGGCAGGTCCAGCTGTCACACCTCTTCTAAAAGTTCCTTAGATATATTACAGAGCTTTCTTTTGCCTTCAGAAGTTGCTTCTGGGTAAGCAATATGTTTGGGTTAAATTAGGGATGCTTTGGTCAAGCTAGGTTAGAATGTTATTTGATAAAAGTTAGCTTGAAAATTTGGAAAGCTTGCAACTTATTTTTGTTTTATTGTGAAAGAAAAGGCTGTGCAATCATATCACACAAGGCCTTTATTCTGTAATACCCACTGTCCTATCTGCAAACTGCAGGGGCAGCAGTGAACCTATGAAGCACAACAGGGGTGGCCTGCTGTTAATCCTTTCCATTTTTACAGCTGTCTTAGTGAGAAACACATGAGACATTTATTGCCATGAAGTATTGAGGAGCAGATGCTTGAAAAGATGGGGATTTAGATTGTACCTTTCTGCTGCTTTCATGTTTCGCAGCAAAATAAAATTGATGGTGTTAAATGTTGCTTTTTTGGTGTTTGGGCTTTTGTTTGTTTGTTTGGGTTTTTTTAATAGAAATCAAACAGGGATTAGAAAATAACAGTGCTTCTGCTTCTTTTCTGCCTTGGTAAATATTTCTTTATTTTAAGAATTTTGCTCTTAATTTTGTGACTAGCCTGTTGAATCAGTAATCTAGAAGATGGACTTCAATGTGAAACACAATATGGGCTCACAAGTCTCACTTGCCCACTGTACTTCCAGAAAGAGTGTTTTGTTTGGGGTTCATCCCTTCTTCCCTTCCACCNAGCACCAGCCGAACCCGGGTCCGTCGCAGGCCCGCACGGTGTCGACGCTGCCGGGCCAGCACTCCCGCCCAGCCCCCGCCCCGCCGGAGCCCGGCATCGCCCCGGGAGGCCGCAGCTCCCCCAGGCTCCCCGGCCCCGGCCTCCCCCGGCCGCCCCTGCCNGAAAGAGTGTTTTGTTTGGGGTTCATCCCTTCTTCCCTTCCACCTCAAACAAAAGGTTTTTTATTGTGGCTGTGAGGTTTTTGTGGTTTTGGCTCACCTAATACCATAATTAAAAATCAAACAATCAGAAAACTTTGTTTGAAACCTAAAGCACATCAATTACCTAAGCTTCACTGCTGACAAGGAAAAAAATAAAGAAAGCGTGTTTTGTTTGCTAAAATGTATAAATAGTGAAAAGTTTTGGTAGTTGCCATGCAGGCTTTGTGGATTTGTCACCCAGCACTCCTTTCTGCAAAGAACTGTAAATAAATACCTCAAGTCTGTGTGTGAACTGCCCTCTTGCACACTGGGAGAGAGAACCACTTTTGGGACAAGACCCTTGGCGAGAGGTGGTGCTGCAGTCCTGGCTTGAGGCTGGGATAACAACAGAAGGGTGTTCAAAAGGCAGCAGCTAACAAGTAAGATCCTGCTTTTCTTTCTGTCCCCATTTGCCACAAAAAAATCCTCCCCCTCAGCCTTGTGGGAAAAATCGCTTCTCATCCCACTGAAATGATCACTGGGCAAAGTTCACCACATTTTTCTGCCTCTCTTTAAAACTGACTGACAGGTTGAATGTTGCTAGGATGTCTTGAGCAGCCTCTTTATGCAGATGAGATAACAAAGATTATGGCACACAAAAGAGGGACTGTATGAGGGAAATGGCATTGCTTCTTAATCCCCAAACAGAAACCAGTCTTTTGATTACATGAAATAGTGGATATTTATTTGCCATCTACTCCCCAAATAATAAATAAGCCATTGAACACTGCCTTATTCAGTGTCAGTTCACTCACCAGCCTTCCACTTGGCCATAAGTTCCTCTTGCCAAGAGCACTCTAACACCTGAAAAGGAAAGCATAGCAGAAGCACATCTGGAACTTTAATTGCCCCAAACCCTCAGTTCCCCCACTGTCATGCTATTTGACAAAGGATGAATACACTGGAGCAGTGAAAGAGCCTGGAAAGAAGACAAATGCCTCAGAGCTTCTGGCACAGATGATTTTGCCACCTTTGCTGTCTTCTTCTTTTTCATTTCATTGTGAGCAAGCACCAAACATCAGAACTACTCCTTGCCCATCTTCACTGAGCATCACTGGCACCAAGGTCAGCTCAGGTATGGACTGTGAATGTGTACAGCACAGGCAGAGCCCTTTATTCTGGCCTTCTACCTCCTGAGTCTAGAGCAGCTTCCACTTGCTGTCCTCCTACACCACAAGTGAAGAACTTCTCAAAAGCGAAAAGGAATACAAATTGTGGATACCCATTACAGCAAAAATAATGCAAACTCATAGGNAGCAGTGAACCTATGAAGCACAACAGGGGTGGCCTGCTGTTAATCCTTTCCATTTTTACAGCTGTCTTAGTGAGAAACACATGAGACATTTATTGCCATGAAGTATTGAGGAGCAGATGCTTGAAAAGATGGGGATTTAGATTGTACCTTTCTGCTGCTTTCATGTTTCGCAGCAAAATAAAATTGATGGTGTTAAATGTTGCTTTTTTGGTGTTTGGGCTTTTGTTTGTTTGTTTGGGTTTTTTTAATAGAAATCAAACAGGGATTAGAAAATAACAGTGCTTCTGCTTCTTTTCTGCCTTGGTAAATATTTCTTTATTTTAAGAATTTTGCTCTTAATTTTGTGACTAGCCTGTTGAATCAGTAATCTAGAAGATGGACTTCAATGTGAAACACAATATGGGCTCACAAGTCTCACTTGCCCACTGTACTTCCAGAAAGAGTGTTTTGTTTGGGGTTCATCCCTTCTTCCCTTCCACCTCAAACAAAAGGTTTTTTATTGTGGCTGTGAGGTTTTTGTGGTTTTGGCTCACCTAATACCATAATTAAAAATCAAACAATCAGAAAACTTTGTTTGAAACCTAAAGCACATCAATTACCTAAGCTTCACTGCTGACAAGGAAAAAAATAAAGAAAGCGTGTTTTGTTTGCTAAAATGTATAAATAGTGAAAAGTTTTGGTAGTTGCCATGCAGGCTTTGTGGATTTGTCACCCAGCACTCCTTTCTGCAAAGAACTGTAAATAAATACCTCAAGTCTGTGTGTGAACTGCCCTCTTGCACACTGGGAGAGAGAACCACTTTTGGGACAAGACCCTTGGCGAGAGGTGGTGCTGCAGTCCTGGCTTGAGGCTGGGATAACAACAGAAGGGTGTTCAAAAGGCAGCAGCTAACAAGTAAGATCCTGCTTTTCTTTCTGTCCCCATTTGCCACAAAAAAATCCTCCCCCTCAGCCTTGTGGGAAAAATCGCTTCTCATCCCACTGAAATGATCACTGGGCAAAGTTCACCACATTTTTCTGCCTCTCTTTAAAACTGACTGACAGGTTGAATGTTGCTAGGATGTCTTGAGCAGCCTCTTTATGCAGATGAGATAACAAAGATTATGGCACACAAAAGAGGGACTGTATGAGGGAAATGGCATTGCTTCTTAATCCCCAAACAGAAACCAGTCTTTTGATTACATGAAATAGTGGATATTTATTTGCCATCTACTCCCCAAATAATAAATAAGCCATTGAACACTGCCTTATTCAGTGTCAGTTCACTCACCAGCCTTCCACTTGGCCATAAGTTCCTCTTGCCAAGAGCACTCTAACACCTGAAAAGGAAAGCATAGCAGAAGCACATCTGGAACTTTAATTGCCCCAAACCCTCAGTTCCCCCACTGTCATGCTATTTGACAAAGGATGAATACACTGGAGCAGTGAAAGAGCCTGGAAAGAAGACAAATGCCTCAGAGCTTCTGGCACAGATGATTTTGCCACCTTTGCTGTCTTCTTCTTTTTCATTTCATTGTGAGCAAGCACCAAACATCAGAACTACTCCTTGCCCATCTTCACTGAGCATCACTGGCACCAAGGTCAGCTCAGGTATGGACTGTGAATGTGTACAGCACAGGCAGAGCCCTTTATTCTGGCCTTCTACCTCCTGAGTCTAGAGCAGCTTCCACTTGCTGTCCTCCTACACCACAAGTGAAGAACTTCTCAAAAGCGAAAAGGAATACAAATTGTGGATACCCATTACAGCAAAAATAATGCAAACTCATAGGGCTTTAAATGGAAAGAAATACAGTAGTTTTTTACTCTGGTATTAGGATTCAATTGAGACCTAGCACACTCAAAAAGACACTATTTTTTTCTAGTTCAGCTATCACATTTCAAAGCATCTTGTTGTTGTGGTTACTTTTTTGCATGCAAACTTTTCTGGTTTTGCCCCAGGTCTCATCTTTACATTGAAAAAGTTCTCCTGTGGGACTTTCTGTCAAGTCATAAGTTTGAGCAGCCAGGGTAAATAGCCACAGCAGGGTTTCAAAGAGATCCATCTCAGTTCAATATCACTGGTGGTGGGAATATAGACCTGGACTGTGGAACCAAAGCTCACCAGGAGGGCCTGAGGATCATCCCTGCCTCGAGGGTGTCAAGGCCTGGAAATAAACCTTTGCAGCTCCCTTTGCACTTTCCCTCCCTGCCACTTTGGTGTCTTTTCATTTTTTTTTTTTCCAGCTGCTCATCTCAGTGCTGCATTTCAGTTTTCTGTTAGGTGCAGACATCTGGTGGTCGAGCTGGTGATGGCAGCTGAACAAGGGAAGCCAAGAAAGGGAGGGGTGCAGGGTCTGTTTCTTCTTACACTTTGGCCTAGTGATAGGAAAAACAAGTTCTGATACACAGCAGGGATTTATCTTCAGTTTGCTCCCCTTCTACCTTACCACTCATTTCCTCCCCTAATCAAGCCTCGGGACCTGCTGCACTTGGGTGTTCAGAAGAAAGAGCAGACTGTGCCAAACAGATTGCAAGTCACTTCTGCAATGCAAGTGTGCTCAGAGCTGGAAAGGAAGCTTTTCCAGCAGTGCAAATGACACCTCCTCAAGCAGTATCTGGTACACAGATGCTCCCCAGTGCAAAGAACGGCTCCAGGCAGTCCTGCCAGCTGCAGATACTGCACCTCACTCCTCCCTGAGACAGCCAGGAGCAGTTGGCAGCAGGAGCATTTCCAGACAATGTGTGTGGTCCTTCCCAGACCACCTCCATCTGCCTGCAGCCTCCTGTCTTTCTTCTTCTTGGATACATTTTGTGTAGGCTTTGGCTGTGCAGCCCAAGAGGGGGAAAGAGTTACACATCACTTTGTTTTACTGTGTGCTGAAGAACTGCTTATGCAAGACACAGATCCTGCAGTGTATGACACATCTGGAAGGCTATTCAAGCTCTCCTAGTGAGATACTGTGCAGGTAGGACACCCATGGAGAGTATTCTGTAAATGGAAATAAATAAGTAGGTTCAAGGACTACTCCATAATGCGTCTGCTGAAGGTGGGATCAACCCTAATTTTACCTTTTCCAGGAAGCACAGCAAAGAGTGAGACCATTTCACCTGAGAGGAGATGAACAAAGTGCTGGAGATGCCTGGTCCTTTCCAGTGTCTTGAACTCCATGTGCAACGCCCTGGCTTGAAGTGTGACAGCAGGTGAGTCTCAGTACACAGAGCTCTTCTGCCCAAAGAGGCCAAGGCAAATGTAACTTGACACAGAAGACTGATCTCAAGAATGAGCAGATATTTCCTACCTCTGGCTCTGGTCTGTCTCTATCTCTGTTCAGTGCTTCTTCAAAACAAAATGACAAGTCATTTCCTCAACTTCAGACAATTATTTTCGTGCCATTTTGTTTTCAGATGCTTGTAGCTGGAAAGGCAGGAGCCAGCCTGATGCCATGAGCTTGTTTACATCATATTGTTTGTTCTACAAGCAAGTAAATTCCAAATTGTAATCTAGATGACTCGTCTGCTTACAGGAGGTTGTGGAAGCAATGTGATATCAAGTTGATACATGGATGTGAAAGCAGCAACAATGTGATTCAAATTAATGTGGTGAGAGGCAGCACTTAGAACTGATGTCTTTGCATTTGACCAATGACAAGGCTGGGTGAAAGGGGAGAGAGGGAGAATAAATTTATCCAAAACCATTTTAATATGCTCATTGGGTTCATTCTCTAAGTACTTGAACACTTCTTTTCAAAAATTAAATATGTGAGTAATGGCAGGCTTGTTGCTTTTTTCTTTACAAAAACCTAGAGCTCTTTGTGGGGTTTGTGCCTCTCCTACAGTTACAGGGAAACAAGGAATTACAAGAGAAAATATATGTTGAATCATATACCACAAATATTTCAATGAGCGCAATTTTGATTCAGTAAAATTACTGGGGGAAACTCTGATCACCCTCTTGATGCTTTTTTTTTTTCCCCCTTCATTTTGCGTTTTACTTTGTCCCCATCTCAAAGCATCAGAACACTTTTCAGTAGGGCATTAAGCAAGATAACATCTGTGCTGAATCTCATTTCCTTTACTCCAAAGAAGCCAGCTTTTCAGGTGATGCAAAACAGGATGCAGTGCCCTACCTGAATTGCTGCTTGCTTTTAGTGTTGTTCCAATTAAAAGGTACCTATTCCAAGGAAAAAAAACTCGGAGAAATGAGGTTGTGTAGGAAATATGCCCCAGTAAAATTCATTATGACGCTTAATTCTCATTGGCTTCACACCCCATGTCGGCAGAAGGTGAAGAGCATGCAGAAAATGCAGTTGCTGGCTGCTGCCTCTGGTCATAATCTAAACACATTTCATCTTGGGAGCCTTCACCGTCATTTCCTCATGCCATCCCGCTGGTATCTCCGGATTTGTTCCATTCCTATCACAAGAGGGCACCCCGAGTCAGACTAAAGTTTCCCATCCACATCTTGAAAGGCAAAAGCTGAAACCAGGGAAGTCCTTGGACTGAAATGGGCTTTTGGGGAGAGGGGCACTGCAGGAAGAGCCCCCAGGGCACAGCCAGTTGCATTTCCAGTGTCAGTGTCCCCTCCTTGGCTGGGAGGGGTAAACACTCTCCTCCACTAGGAAGAGGACCCCTGCAATTTTAAAAACTGGATTCAAAAGTAGCAGCCTTCAAATAAGGGCTTTAAACAAAATAACCATGTAATATTTGAGTGACAATGCTCTCTCAGTCGTGCTGGACATAACTGAAATGCCTTCTTCACTTCTTTTTACTGAAAACCAGCTAAATCCTGATAAACCAACTGATACTCTTCACAAGACATTGTGTAACTCTGACTTCCCCAGGCAGTTAATGAAAAGGCAAGAGTTTTCTTCTCTGGGAAGAAAAGCAGCATTTAATAATCCAATAAATTATGCTACTATTATATGAAATGAAATTTGTATAGAAAAATACATGGACTTAAATAAATTCCCACTTCACTTCTAAAGGTGGTGACTGACTGTTTCTTAAACACTTAAAAGCACATCAACAGAGGTTGTACTGTGTCCTAAAAATCTGCATTATGAAAACAACCACCTGGGATGAATCTGAATTTGATTTTGTAGGAGGAAAGGAAATTTCTGTATCTGTTAAAAAAAGAACACTGTGATGCACTGTTCTCATACACTTACCTGTTTCTTGAAACTTAATCTAATAATGACATACCCTGTGAATATTGCTCCAGAATATATTTTCATTAATCTTTTGTGAAAAACAGCTCAACATGTATTGCAGTTTTAAGTTTTCACTGAACCTGTTGAAACAGAGATTCACAGATCAGTTCTATGTTTGCTCAAACAGAAATTAAGGAGAAACATCAGAGTAGATTGTAACCTTAGCAACAGCAGTAGCAAGAAACACATGGTATGTAGCCCAATGCTTCTTTTAACTCATGTTTCACATGCAGTTTTTCTAAACTTTTTTACTAATTGCTCCAATTTTACATAAACTTCTGCTGTCATACTACTTGGTTACTCTCGCTGACATTGGATGTTATCTT
The DNA here is from genome assembly GCA_013399225.1 of Rhipidura dahli. Taxonomy (NCBI): domain Eukaryota; kingdom Metazoa; phylum Chordata; class Aves; order Passeriformes; family Rhipiduridae; genus Rhipidura; species Rhipidura dahli. Next base: position 51,089 of record VXAC01008685.1, read on the forward strand.
TTCTTAAGCCTGGTAGCAGGTACAGCACAACTCTGACTCCCTTTACAAGAGAGTCACCATGGTTTTTCTCAGTGGAGCTTTTTAGGCAGCAAACCTGAAATTCAACATATGCATGTCAAACAAACGACTGTAACTTTTATTGCTTGCACTTCTTCCTGTCCAATACTGCTGGCCACAATTATGTGATATGCCTCAGGAAAGGGGTGCCAACTCATTTCTTACCAGATTCTCTTTTCTATCACTCCATAGATCCTTTTCTAACTTTTTTAATGGAAAAGCAGAATTCAACTCTCTGAATAGTCTGGAGAAGAAAAGGACAAGGGAAATAACTTTCTCCCAGCCCTAATTACTTCCGACTTCCTACATACATTTTTCTCCCAAGAAAAACTGATTTAAAAAGCAGTGAGGCATTCCACATTTAAATGTTACTGAGTTGTCAGACAATAAGGACTGCTTAAGGTCAGGAAAGCTATTTAATCTTTTGACCACCAGGCCAGACTTGGGGGCCTGCAGAGGATCCTGCTGTAATGCCAACAGATATTTTGCTTGGTTTATTGTTCCCTGGAATACACTGGCTCCAGATGCTGCTTTCCCCTGCAGCTGGAGGTACAACTAAAAACCATTTCCCCTTCCAACCTCTGGACTTCACAATGCAGGGGAGAAAAGCACTAAAGGAAAGGAGATAATCTGGCCCCACACAGTCCTTGAAACTCAGACTTCTTTGGCTATATAAATAACTGACGAAAAACAACTGCTTTATTCACATTACCTTTTGCATTTTTCTTCCTGAAATGTAATCACCACGAAAGGAGGACACTGTATTTACTTGGCTTATAGTGGGACACCCTTGTGGGTCACACTGTAGCTAAAAGTCTCTAATAAAGGAGAAGGAAAAAACCATATTCCACAAGAGCTTCATGCAGCACATCTTCATTAAGAGCCAGTGGGCATCAAATGATGCCCTTGTTGGCATGAAGCTCTCACTTCTAAGTTTACTGAACTTGATCAGTTCTTTGAGTGTTGAAGCGTCAGCTTAGCACATGCCTTCCCTTTCTGCAGGAAAAATCTGCTACCAAGATTAGACAGAGGAGCTGAGAGAAAAAGCAGGCATTGGTGCACTACAAAAGGCTTATTCTTCTTGTTATTCTTCCAGCAAAAATACTGCAGGAAGCCCACAAAGGAGCATACTACACACAACTAGTAAGGAAAGCCTCCCAAAATGACAGGGACTATTCCCTAGAATAACAGAAGTCTTGGAAAATGAATGATGTTTTTCCCACTAGCCTATTGGAGTGCTAGATCAAGCACCAGTTTCAGATCTCTCAAGAACACTGTGTCTGAGAAGGTTGCCAAAAACCATCACAAATGCAAAATACCCATGTGGATGTAAAGGTTCTTACTTGCTCTTTTAGACATGAGAGTTGTAAAGAGGCTCTTGCACATGTTTTCATTCATACATGATGATGGTATGGAGATTTTTCCAAATAGGAGGACAGGGAAATAGCTGGGTGGTAAGGACAGGTACTGTTCTTGTGGGCTTAGCCAGATATCTAAAGATGCTTTTCAGCAAGTTGGTTCACATGGGTCTGCAAGAGGCAGAGTTTTTGTCTCTGTACCATGAGAAGAAAGTGCACCACACAGAAACAAACAATGTTTGAGCCATTTGTGCAGGAGACCTCGGTGTTTGCTCTGCCTCCATTAAGCACTGAGCATCTGTCGGCACTGAGATGGGATTTTCAGTCCTGCCTGAACACTCAGCTTGTAGAGTTAATGAGTTCTTGTAACTCCTCATTTCTGAGAGTCTGTGCTGTTTCCTTTGGGAGCTGCTGGACCGTGGAAGAATCAGCCCTTTTCTCTCCCATTTGCTACGGACAGGTGTGAGTGGCTGTTTCACTGGCTCAGCAGCCTGACAGCAGCTCGGGATGACCAAATTAAAGCCCAGCACGGTGGCTGCACTGAGCCATGGAGCAGAGGGCACAGAGCATGCTGAGGCTCTAACACCAAACACCGAGTTAAATAATGGCTGTAGGAGCAGCTCTGGCTTGCCAGAGGTGAGGGATTTGCATTGCCCCTTCAAGCACTGGGCAGAAGGCTCAGCAACAGGGGAAGGATGTAGAGGGGAGGATGGGGAAGAGCTCACCTGAAGAAAGCTGGGAGGCAAGTCTGTGCACAGGAGAAACAGTTTTCTCCTTTCCCAGGGTTGGCCTCTTCTTTCACCTCAACTCAGGGAATGGGAAAGGAGGAGAGGAAACCTCTGTCAGGGCTTGAGGCCCTGGTGCTGGTCCTTTTGGAATATGTAACTCAGTGACTTCCAGCACTTTGTATCAGCAAACAGGCTGTAGTTAAGGACAGTAAACCTACTAATGAAGACTGCTTCAGCATGTTACTACAGAATTCAAAATGAAAATATTTGCCTGAAAAGGCATGGACAGAACATAAAAACCACCTTAACTGAAAACTCAAGAGATGCAGTGCAACAAATAAATATATTTATTCTTACATTTTTCCTTTTTTTTTTAATAACAGTAGCAGAATAATTGCAACTAATTTTGTTTTGGGGTTTTTTTTTGCCAAGTATGTACTTTGCTTATGGATATTTGCATCCAGGGTAATCTACAACTACAGTTTTGGTTTGTAATTTTTTTAATCAGGTTCCTCCTAGGATAGGTAGAGTGACTAAGTATTCAGAACTACTAAAAACTTATTAGGTGTGTAACACAGTGAACTACTTCACAGTCATAAACATAATCCCTAAAGCAAACACACAGGAAGACTGTTTTGTTCATAGCTGGAGTTCAGAAGCAGCCTCATTTTTTCTTTTTGGCATCTTGCTATTTCAGCCAAAGTGGATTGTGTTCTCCACCATTACCTTTTCAAAAAAAAGCAGGTATAAAAATTACTCAGTAAAAACATACTCTCGTATTTCAACATTGTTTGTATGCCAGTTTCTCAAAGACTACTCTAGAAAAGTCAGCTTGTTCAACCTAATATAAGAAAAAGGTCAGGTATGGAAAATTAAGAGTAACAAAACCACACAGTAAAAATAAGAATGTCTGTAGCAGGTAGTGGTTAGTTGTAAAGAAGTGAACAAAAGGAAAAGCCTCCCTAGAAGTTGTAGAGCTACATAGCTACTATCTTTTTATAGCAGGTGTATTTTCTACCACAGCCTTGATTTTTATTACTTTATATTTTTCAAATAACTTAGAATCATAATGAGTTTGCCTGCCAGCAGCCAACTCAAATACACATTGGAAAAAGAAAAAAAAAACCCAGCCACCATTACAGTGGTAGGGAGAAATTCTCCCCAGCAGCCAGTCTGTTGTGTCCAGTCCTTTCCCTTCCTTAGCAATCCCAAACTTCTGGGATATATTCAGCTTATCAGGAATGGGAGCTGTTCAATGCAGACTTGTGTTTCACTGAAAGGAATGCTGAACACTTCACCTCTGTAATCTCCTGTGAGTCTTTGCAGCAGCTCTGCAGTCCTTGTAGCAGCCAGCTGCAGCCAAAGGAAAGAATATTCCATCCAGGTGTGAAATGATTCATAGGCAGCATCTGAGATCTTCAGATGATTCTCAATCAATACTTCAGCCTGAATCTCAGCTGAGTGGGCTGTGATTTTATCTCATCTGTCAGATGGGAGAAGCTGCCTGTTTGTTCTTCAATTAACTTCTTTTATCTTTGCTGCCGCGGTATCGCAACTGACTGCACATCCTCCATCGTCCTGAGTGCCACTCAGTGCACAGAAAAACAAACCAAGCTGTGCCCCCTGGCAATCCATGTAACACAGCAACAGCAGACGTGGGGTGCTCTACACTCTGCCCAGAAGTGCTGACCTGAAAGGCAGAGGGAAATGCAAATGGGTAAGGACAAGCACTAGAATGCTGCAAATCTTCTCCGAGTGGCTACGATAAGGAAGCTGTGAAACTGAGATTCCTGTTACTACAGATTTCCATCTTGTCAGTGTAATGCAGAGTTTCTGTGCCCTGATTTAACTCTCCTTCTGCCTTCTCCTCAAAATGAGTGGAATCAATCAGATGGAACTGTTACATCCCCCTGCCTTAATGGTTCATGCATCCTTCCACAATTAGTAAAATCAAAGAGCCAATGAGGCTGCATTCCAGTAGCAGTAGAAGAGCCAAAAATATGACTTTGCTGAGTATTTTTTCCCCAGCCTGAACTCTAAGTTGTTAACTGGTTTCATTAATGCATCTGCCCCCGAGTGATCTTTATGCAAAGGTCAGCCCTGTCTGAAAGGCTGGTGCAGAAGGGGATGCACTAGCTGTGAAAACATCTGTGAGGAATCCAAAATGCTCTGCATAGTACTTGTGAGGAAGTGGAGATTTCTTCGAGTTTAGGAAGTATTTTCTTCCTTCACTGAGTAACACCAGAAATTAAAATACAGACTTACTTATTCTAATTCCCATTTCCTAAGGGAAAGAAGGACTGGGAAGGTTTAAGACAAAGACTGATTGTTCTATTTTTTTCCAAGAGTCCCAGATTGGAGGGGGGATTTACAACCACGCTGTGCCCCATCTGTTGAAACATGTAACATGCCATTTGGTTTTAACTGTTTGATGCTTGCCCTGTATTCCATTCTATTTATTTATTGATCTGGGTAACCTCTGACACAAACCTCAGTGTCTTCCATCTGTCCTTTTCAATGTGGTTCTCGGGACTTTCGCTTTCATAGGAAGCCAAGTAAAGTGCTGCAATCAGAAGCAAATACATTCTGTTAGGCCTACTGGCATTTTCAAATTTGCTCTCCCTGCAAAGCAGACTGAGTTAAATGAAGCAGGCATGCATTATCCATCCCTCAGATTAGGGCTTCAGAATCCCATTAGGAAGTATAGCATTGCTTATAATTGCGCCCAGGCAATGCTAACAAACTGTGCATGAGAACAAAGACTGCCCTGAGGGGGGAGGGGAAACCAACCAGTGGAAACTCAAAAGCACGAGGAGAAGAAAGCATTCAAGAGAAAATAAAATGAGCCCAGGGACATGGTGCTTTGTAAGTAGCCAGTGAAGTCCCTGTTTTCTTCCTTTAAGCAGCACCCTTTAGTGCAAAGTATCCTGAAAGTCCATATAAATGCATTTCATATGACATTTAGAGGCACCCCAGCAATTTAGTTCATTCTGCTTCAGAATCAATGTTGATTCTCACAGACTAGATGCACATAAAAGAAAAATCTTCTCTGTCATTTGTAAAGGAGGAGCATTTTTTTCTTGCCAGGCACAGATGTCTCAGACCAGTCTTTTCTTACTGTGAGGAAGCCACAATTTAACATGGAAAGAGATTAAGCAGCAGCCAGTCACACTATCCCTGCAGAATCCCAGAGCTCCTTACCATCATCACTGAAGACTGGGACGGTGAGCAAGTACTGCAGAATCTTCCAATCCCTTTCAAAAGGACACTCCACTTGCTTCCATGTCATAAATTCACTGACTTGTTTGGCCAATTCCCAAAATTTCTGTCAGAGGATGAAACAGAAGAGGTGCTATATACTAAACAGCATTGCTTACCCTGAATATTTTTTTAAAAAGAGGGAGAGATCTTGATTTGGAGACCAAGGCTTCAATTGCCCTCAGCTTTTAAGATAGAATTGAACATGATCTGACTCAACAACTCAGTTTCTAACTTTTGTGTTCCTGTTTCAAACTGTGGTAACTTCCCACTCCTTCACCTTGCTAAAACTGCTGTCACTTGGGAATACAAATACAGTAGATCATGAAGTGCACTTAGGTTTTTTTCAAGGAGATGGTAACAGTCCTTATGCCCATATTTTAATTTTGATGATCCTCACACTTCTTGTTTTGCAGTGACATACATCATGATTTTCACATCAGATGCTTAATACTGACATTTCAAAATCCAGATGTTTCCTGTCACTCAGCAAATCTGAAATGCTCTGTTTTCTTGCTGGAAATTTACGCCAAAAATAAACAGTCCCCATATAGTGTGATGTTATTAATTGATAAACTCTTTCAGTAAAAGTTTACCATGCCTCAAGTGCACATGGATTCCTTGAGTGAAAGGACATTCCAGGTCATTGCACAGCCCAGTTTTAGATCCTTCAGGCTGACTCAGGCCTCTGGCTACAACTGAACTGTGCTGCACTTTTGTGTGAATGACCCAGGCTTCTTGAAAACTGAAAGCAGCAGGAAACAAATCAGATAACAAGCATGAAACCAGAGGCAGAAGAACTACTGGAAGACAAGAGAGTCAAAACTCCCTCACTGCTGCTCTATCACATTTTTCTTCAGAGACAATCTGAGACTGACATGTATGAAAATGCTGCCTATATATCTTGACAAAGGAGGAACCTTTTATGTGAGGAAATAAAAGATAAGCCCTAAAATATTAATTTGAATGATTTTGTCATTAACTATAACAAACCTGTGAATTGAAATGTTGAGATGAATTGCAGCACTGGGAAGAAGTTCTGACTTTTTTTTTCCCCACTAAAAAAATTGTGAATATTGAAAAGTTTTTATAAACACTTCATCTTTGATAAAACTGCTTTTTCATGACTACATGCCAGCTCCTCCGAGAAGTAACAGATATACTCAAATTCCAGGCTATGTTTGCTCTCCCAGAATTCAGTGGAAGTTGGACTGTGATCTGCTTCAGTTTCCTGTTAGAGAGGCTGCCCCTGTATTAAAACCCCGCTCGGTGCTCTACTTACCTCAAAATTGACATGACCATTTGGAAGGCGATTGGCACAACCCTCATTGAGGAAGTAAATGTCTTTGATCAACAGGCTGAAGAAAGGAATCACGATCTAGGGAAAGAACAGCTTTATTATCAGTCTGGTCCTCAAGCCAGACACAGTGGTCTACAGAGAAAAATGAAAGGAAGTCAGGTGAAACAAAAGCTAAGCAAAATACTGAAGGACTAAGGGCTCTGTGTCTCTCTTTCACTACACAAAAACTGTGCATTCACTACATTCCAAAATACAGGTCCCTCCACAAAGTCCACCCTTCATTTATTTCTATGTCATGCCTCTCTTGTTTTCATTTTTTAGTTCTTCCTTGCGGATTCCAGAAGATAAATGCTCAGAGGAACCTATTTCATACATGTAATTCCTGCAGCGTATCTTGCAGTGCAGCTTTCTCTCTTGACAGGACTTGCTGAGCAAACGCAGGCAGATGCAGATTGAAGCAGAGCAGGGAATATTGGGGCAGCAGCACAAATGGTTTTCAAACCTCAGTTCCCTGAGCTCATGCAAGTCATGGAAACTTGGTACTGACTGGCTTGCAATGAAGCATTTCCTGCCAACTGAACAATTTGGAGAATGCTGGAACATTCTTACTTTCTTAAAATGGTTCTATTTTAATTTTTGTCCTATCAAAGTTTTCACAGCTACACATCCTTCTTGCAACTGGGGATGAAACAAATACCACTTATTATTTCCATGGAACACTTCATCACACCATATTTAAATTTCTTTCTTTGGAGTCTTAAAACTGACTTTTCTCTGAAAAGAAGTAAGCCTCTTACATTTAAATTTCTGGTACTTTGAATGATATGTGAACAGATGCTTAGGACTCAGAAAGACATTCCATGTATAACAACAGTACAGAGCAGCAGACTGCACATGGATTTGCTTCATCTGCCTGGAGCTTATCCCGTGAACTTCAAGATCACATTTATTAAACACAACATAAAGTTCTGCTACCATAAGGAGTTGATGAGCAACTGCTTCTAAGTGGAGAGCAGGTAGGAAGTGATTTGATTCCTTTCCAGAAGAACTACCACTGAGATTCTGCATCTAAAGACCACACACAGGAAGGCAATTCCACAGCTCTGTCTAGATTTGAGGTTTAGAATACCTTTTATGAGTAAGTTTTAAAGTTTTTCAACCTTAAGCCATGAACTACTGAAAGTTTAGCACAAGTGGCAGCTATAAGAGCAAATTACTAGCAACCTCCTGTCAGTCCTTAGCCTTTCCATTTGATTTATGGGTTTGTGAGATACAGGCCTCTGTCAAACAAAAAAAAAAAAAAGAGCTGAGGCAATGTACTTATTTTATTTAATAATCAAAGCGATCATTTAATATTTGGACTTCCAGGCAGCGCCAAACTGAACTGGCAGCTTTTTACAAGCCCACCAGGGGTAGAGTTGCTGAGAACCAGAATTCCAGGATACAGGTTTATCATGCAGCTTAACAAGCACATTTCCCTTTTCCCCAGTTTGCAAACACACCTTCTCTCTGTTGCTGTGAGCTGCCAGGGACCTCTGGGTGGCCCCACGCAGAGCAGTTCGGTAATTATAGAAATTGCTAGAAGGGTCCATCTGATGCTACAAGGCATGAAAAAATGCAAATAATGAGATACACACAACCCTTTTTTAACTGAGCAGCTCTTAAATAGGCAAGGATCTTCTGAACAGCCCCACAAATACAGCTTTGTAGAGGACTGAAGTGCCCCTCTATCTGTTCATTCAATCAGAAGAGAACCTTGCTTTAAAAAATGTCCCTTCAGCACAACAAGGGATCCAATACAGAGTCCCTTGGATAAATCACAAACTCATGCAGTGCTGCACCTGCATTATCTTTGACCAAAGTCTCTACCACCTGAAGATAACTGTCAATCAATTTGTTTTTCTTATTTTTAGGAGGTGGCTTTGGGAATTAACCCAAACAAACAAACTTCAATTTTCTTCTTCCAAATCAAAAGAGCAGCAGTCAGCTGGACAATTCTTACTATATCTCATAGAATATCCAGTAGGAGCACAAATATACTAAATTACATATGATAATGAAACCAAACTCACATTTTAAAACAGTTAAAAATAAAATGGTATTAACAGCCCCCTGTCCAAATATTAGCCAAACTTACCTCTAGAATATCAAATTTAGCTGTCTTCACTCTTGCCCAGGTTTTCTTTAATCGAGACACAGGACTCATGTTCATGCCAGCTTGATATAAGAGAAAAAGATTGTTGGAGAATTTAAAAGACAAAAAATTTTCAGGTATCTAGGTCCAGTATTTTTAAACCAAAGAATCTATTATCAATAACAAATATTTTCACCAGACCTACTCAAGAAATCAGAGTCACTGTTTTCTTTAAATTCCAAAACAGCATTGGAAACAAAATTTACATCTCATACAGAATGAAAGCTTTAAAAAAATGCTATGACATTATTTAATGTGGATTTGAAGAAGCATGTGTATACAGTAGAAAAGCTCAAATGAGTGTTCTGAACACCACCTCTTACATACTTCACTGAAAACTACACATTAACTATGACGTTTTCACATTTCAAATGAAGAAACACATTCCCAATGTTTTCCTATCAGATTTAAAGAGGTGTGGAATTTTTAAAGCACTAGGATTTGATAGAAACAATGGAAGACATCAATTCTCCATATTATAGGGAAAGTTACTATTCCAATTTAGCACTGGAGTTGGTTTAAAAAACTGGGGATTTAGGTCTCTGAAGAGCTGCAATGAAAACTTTGGTTTATGCCAAATTTACACTACACTCATAGTGCTACAACAGTGTTGAGCAACTTCATACTGCTGACCAAGCTAAGCAGTAAACTTTTGTGTGAGGCACTCTGCTTTCCTTTCTCCAGATTCAAACAGGGATAAAACAATATCTCAGTGCACATACTCACAAATAATAGCCATTAAGGAATTGAAGTTGCCAATGTTGAAACACTCCCGTGCCACATCGATGAAATATTCTATCACTCTCGCTCTGTGCTTCTTCTTCACAGGCTGCAAGAGATGCATTTGTAGGGTTATGCTCAGCAGGGAACAGCACACAGGCACATTCCCAGAAGAAATAACACCCCTGTTGAAAGTCTTTTCCACATGTACCACAGCTTCATGCTGTCCTTTATGTGTAGAGAATGCCACACCACTGTGTTCAAAAGCATTCAGGGCAGCAAAGACAAACCAGATCCCGGGCAGGCAGAGAGCAAGGACAACAGGCAAAGAGGCTCTGCCAAGAGGAAGGATGTGAAGAACAGCAGAGCAGAGCAGGTCAGCCAGAGGAGAGAATGTGCCCCTGTTCCCAAGGGGCTTTCAGAGGAGAGAACAGCCTGCCAGACACACTCCTGTACCAAGAAGGGCTAACCCAGAATAAATCACCCCTGTCACACGAACAAGGCTGAGGCACCAGTGTAACGCTGAAAACATTGAACTTATTCCCTCTTCAGATGTGCTCTGACTGCATGTGAACAGTTACAGAACTCGGTGAATGAAAAGTCCAAAAGGCATCAAACCTGAAAAGGCTTCACAATTTCAGATAACTAAACATAACCTTTCAGCACAAAGAAGTCCTTGCTCACCATACAGATTTCTGTTGCAACCAAGTAACTGAGCCTGTTAAACCACTCCACATAGGCTTCAAGATTCCGAGTCCTCTTTCGATCTCCATAGCAGCTCTACAGACAGAACAAAAATAGCAACTTTTAGCACAGTTTTTGTCTTTTCCCTATGGGACCTTATGGCTTTCTGCCTTGACATTCCCAAACACTCTCAAGTAACCAGGAATAACTCAAATTACCCAAAGTGACAAAAAGCTTAGAGGGAAAGCAGCAGTGATACTATTTGAGCAAGTGTAACTTCCTTCTGGCCCAGAAAAGCACCCCAGCAGGCATGTGGAACACACCAGGTGCTTCAAGTCCTACTGGGATGCTTTAAGGACCTAGGACACACTTATGCAAACAATCAGGGCTAAATACCTGCATAAAGCTCCCTTGAATATGAACACTGTTTCAGTCCTTACTCCTGTCCCACTGATAGAGCACACACAACACTAAGCTCTCTGCAAGTGCAGCAGGAAGACAGGGGTCAGGCACATCATGTTTGCCTGCTGATGACAAATGGACATACTGCATCCTAACTTTGGCAGGTCAGCTCCATCATTTTGATTAGATTCTCCCTTTCCTGAGCAGTGCTGCTCTGCATCATCTTGGAATCATTCCCACACCACACCTCAGGGCTGCCTAAAAAGGGGTGGATGGGAGTTTCAATGATCTCTGTCTGCAAACATCTGACTGAATATCTAACTGTAAACTTGCATCGTTCTATTTTAAGTTAAATCAAGTTTAAATGCACTGACTTTGTCACAGTTTATTTACAGAGGTTAAGTCATCTTGAAAAACATAAAAATTAAGCCATTTTGAAAACAGCAGTCAAGGAGATGACAACTCCATCATGGCTGGTTAAAAACACTGCATGTTTGCCCTCCAATTCACATAGATCTAGAGCTCCCTGTGTGCAATCTCTTTTTGTTATGGCTGCTCTACCTGCAAACTGCCCCCTGTGCCACTTGGCTGCAAAGAGTTCAGTTTACTAAAAGGAAGAACAGATGTTGAAAATGAATAATGCAGAAGCCAAAGTTAAATTCAGCCTCTTCCAGCTGTAGGCTGCATACACAGCCTGGGGAAAACATTCACAGGATTTAGTTCTCCCTTAGCTTTAGGCCAAAAACCCAGGAAATGTGTTCATTTAAGTCAATTTGTTGGCTGAGTTCTGGAGCTTCAGGAGTTGTCCTCCAGAAAGAATAAAAAAAACCCCATTAACAAAATGTTTAATGGGAATACTAAAGCTTGTTTTCTACTGGTCCTCATTTATTGCTGGGCCTCACTTCCAGCTCATGGTGCACCTGATGGTAAATGTTGCATTTCAGAGCTGCACCAGATCTGCTCCCATTACCTTGTCATTATTCAAAGGATCCTTTTGCACAAACGCCTGGATGAATTCTTCTGGTCCAATATAATTGAGTCTCTCCTAAATAAAGCAGAGAAGCAGCCAAGTCATATTGCCTGTTTATATGCACTTCAAAAAGAGGGGGAGGATGAAGTCACCCTTGGGAGCACAACAACTCACCAGCTCTATGTGTGTCAGCTGCTGAGCTAACACGTAGGGATCATTGCAGACTGTGATTATGTCCCTCTGGATGGACTGGGGCTTGGTTTTTAGGAGCGTGAGGCGATCTGTGGATGTGGTGGCATCGATTTTTGCGAGCACTTCCTCGTACTGGGAGACCGCGGCCAGCTTCCGGAGCAGGTTCTGGAGGAGCTGCTGTGTGTTCTTCCTGTACACCTGTTTCACCAGCACACAGTCAGAAAACCCTTCCAAAATGTGAGAAAACAGCACCAAAGCCTGCATGACCCTGCAAGAGATGGATGCTGACACCTGTATTTGCTGCCAACTTAAGGTACGCTCTGTTATGTGAATTTGTAATAGTGTTTCATCTGACCAAAAGGAATCCAGATGAGGGTTTAAACAGTGATTGTCTCACAGGTTCAATATTGACACAGTTGGCTCAAGGAACAGCAGAAAAGATGTGTTCAATCCACTTCCTGAAAAGCACCGACTTTTCCACCACTGGAGGAAATACAAGAAATGAAAATACTCCATCTTCTCCTGCTTAAGACCAAAGAAAAAACCCAAGTATGCAGCCATTCACTGATGAATAAAAGGCCTGCTTCTCTCTGCACCAAATCAAGACCAATTTCACCGAAGTCGAAGTTAAAATTTGCAGTGAATCAAAGGAAAAGGAGAAGATAATAAAATGATCTCTCTCTCTCATCTTTGCAGGCCTTTCCATGTAGTGATTTTAGTTAACAGGAGTGACAATTTTAAGTAGGAGCAGGACTCAGCCCTTAAGTAGACAGATCTGTGTAACCAAGGTGGTTACGCTTCCAAGTCCCACATATCATCCTAAAGCCATTAAAGCAAAACCTAAGGGGCTTCAAAAAGGATCATCCAAAATCTATTGACTACACACTATAGCATGAACAGCCCAAGGCAGAAATATTTCCTTTATTCTGATGAATTTGTCCTTTCCTCCAAAGCCTTTTCCAAATATGACATTTTGAAGTAGCAACATGTTAGTGTGGTGAGAGGTTTCGGTTGGACTCCTACTGATAGCTCTTAAAAGAACTGGAGTACAATAATTCAGGAAGTGGAATAAGAAGCTGTAAGTAGAACTACAGTGAACAGGAGTAGGAAACTGCTTCTTTTGTATCCTTTAAGGCAACGACTCACAAAAATCCAAGTGATCTGTAGAAAAGCAAGGTCACAGAAGCTGCCATTTACTGTTCCAAGCAGTTCACAATAAAACAGGTCAATTTACTGCAGCACTTGCTTTCACTTTGTCTCTCTAAAGGAAACCTCAAACTCAGAAAACCCTCAAAGCTACAGCTAGAAAGGATTTATAGTTCTCTGCAGAGTAAGATTGCTCCCTTTGCACATTTTCTAGCAGCTTTGTGCACCTGCCTTTCCCTTTGATAGATGATTTCACTGTTTAAACTATCTGTATTGCCAGAAACTCCCCTGCAGACAACCCTTCCCTCTTCTCATTTCACTCCACCAACTCAAATTCCTCCAGGCTAAACTCTTCTTTTTTTTGTGTGCCAGTGAGTATTTTTCAAGTGGGTGTGAGCCCTCAATCTTAAATACTTTGCCTTGAACTGAACTCCAGTTTCTTACCTTACCTGTGAAGGGTATCTGGAAAAAAAACAACCTGGCACCCCTGGAATGAGGGCACACCTCTTGCCTCTCCCCAGTCCAAAGCTCCCTGGAGCTATCCTGTAACCTTCAGCTTGCACATCAAATTGATTCTGTTTTTCATTGGTATTTCATACTGCTTCTCACTCTCTTGTCCCATCTTCTTTTGTCCCTCCCTGCTTTCACAACATCAAAATGTACTCCAGCTTCCAAATTCAGTTTGGGTTTGCTCTTTTCCATGCTCGTGTACAGCCTCTCAACACCTTTCTAGGTGTTTGGCAGCACTCTCAGCTCCTCCCAGGCCAGCTTACCTCCACGCCTGTTAATGTGCTGTTTGCTGCCTCATGCACATCGTTACTCAAAAGCTTATATAAGGAACACTGGTCCCTGAGGAACACTGGAAACACAATGGCATTTAGCAATTGCTATTGGTGTTTATAGTTCTTCCAAATGCCACTGCAGTGTCTTTTGCAATCGTGGTATTATGCCAGCTACACAGGATCTGCTTACTGAAACCTCGTTAATTGCCTTTCCACTAAGTAAATATAACCCTTGCCTTTTGGCCCAGTTTATTTCAGTACTTAAAAGACAAGCACCAGTTAAGCATCAAAATATTTCGTAATACCAACGTGGAACTTTACTTCCATCTGCAAAGTGGGATTTAGAAAAAGGTCAGGTGATTTCCTTGTGTGCTTCCATCCACAGGAAGGAATATGACAGACTTCCTCTGAGTTGATACTTTAAGCTCAAGACAATTCTTTCTGGTCCAGTCCTTTGCTGGAAATTTCTCCCCAAGCCTGCTATAACTTCTCCATTGACCTACAGGTCAAAGGCCCAATTCCAATGTACCTTCATCAAGAAATGACCAGCATTGATAGGGATTTCTCAGCTGTTGTCCAAGCAGAATCACTGAAATGACAAACAATGACATCCACCAAGTTGTGCCTGTCTGCACAATGTGGGATTATGCTGTGGGCTTAGGGATGGAGAGAACCTTGCCCATGTTTTGGAGAAGATCTGCTTATGCTGTGTGGTTTTGTCCTAGGCTTAGGTACAGACAGAACTTTTTGCCTACCAGCACCTTCATAATAACTTCTTTAAGCACCCAGAGCCACACCACGTTATTAACAGTAAAAGGAACATCTTTTTGTCCAATAACTTTGTGTGCAGACAACTTACCTCATCCCCACTGGCTATTCTTTGTGCCAACTCCTTTAAGTTCCTCATCATTCTTTCATCTCGAAAATCATAAGGAAAAGTCTCTGTCCACTCAGTCAACAACTGTAGGATTTTTGGTGCAATTTTTTGTGTCCAGTTCTATTTGGAAACAGTAGTGAGGAATGTTACATGGAACAGCAATGCAGGAAATATCTAACTCAAAGGAACTAGAATTCTGTTCTGGAGGATACTGTAGAGCATACGGGTATGAATGTCAGGTAAATTTCTGATCTTAACTTATTTCAGCATTGGATTACAGGTCAGAGCCAGTGGTCATGGAAGCCAATGAAGAGACTCTCATTGGCTTAGCTGACCTGGAAATGAGGCCTCAGGTGGGTGGAAGTGACTCCTGTCATTACCAGGAGGGCCTCAGTGCAAGGCATTGATTAGTGTTTCCACCACTTATGACTAACCATCAAACAAAGAAAGTGCTAAACTTCATTTGTGCCAAGACTTATGCATGCACTACACCTTCTAGTGAGAAACCTTTGTACAGAGAGAGGGAGGGGTGGTGGGAGATGTGGTGGTCGGAGGCTGCCTTGGGCATGGTGACCACAAAATGATTTTTGATTCTCAGTGAAGTAAGGAGGGGGGGTCAATAAAACCCCTGCCTTGGACTTTCAAAGGACAGATTTTGGCCTGTTCGGGACACTGGTTCAGAGATTGTCTTGGTAAAACAAACAATGCAGCAGAAGCAGCAGCCCTCCTGGAGGACAGGCTGAGCAGTGTGGAAATTCCCCACGAATCTCAGCAAATAAAGGGTCAAATTCTAGTTGCTTGCACCGGGTTTTCAATCTGTTCAATCCTACCGAGGGCTCTCTGGAATAGGAGCATTTTGGTTTGGGCAGGGATCTGGGAAGTCCCTGAGAGTGTGGGATGTTACCTTGTCCAGGCCAGGCTCACTGAGTCTCTGCTGCTCAGTGCACAGGTGGCAGACTTTGGCCATGAGCTCGTACGGGTGCATGAAGAGGCGGGAGCTGAGAAGGAAGGTGAAGATGTACGTCCTCTGCAAGCAAGAGGAAGACAGAGAAAAGGCATAAATTACCAGCATTTTTTATAGTTTCTCGAAATGCCTTCCTGAAAAATCTGCTCCTGATACTTTGCTGTCTGCAGAAGAAAGGTCTACGTATGGCTGTGCCAAAAGCAATTACTACAGAGGTAAGCATTTGATTGCACTTATCATTGCTCCAGAACCAGTATTATAAGTTTGTATTCAAGCCAAGTTATGCAAGATTAAACCAAAACAAGGCAGGGCAGAGGTGGTTTAGCTCTCCTATTGCACGTAGCCTTATTGCAAGCTCATAACCAGAAATTACTCAGAATAAAATTTCAGCTCATAGTAAAGCTTTATCTCCTTGTTGAAAGTGGAGGGGACTACATAGCTTAATTTTACAGAATAAAAATCAGTAACTCATTCTGAGCTTACGAGAAGCAGATCCTTATTTTGCTTTGATTTTCCACATATCATGATTTGAACTCAGTGTGAGATGGATATTGCAAATTTCCATCCCACTTTCCTCCTTGCCAGTAGTTAAGTATCTATGGCACCCGCTCTAGAAAGACCCTACAATGTTCTGGCTCAAGAAACTTGGAATAAATCATCATGTTTGACCAACCAGTGTCTAAATTGCTACATATTAGAAGTTTACTCTAAGCATTAATGGATAAGCACTAGCTTAAGCACAGTCCTGTGCTGTGGTTAATTCTGATACAAGTTAAAAAAGATCCTGGTCTTGGAAATGTGAAGAGATCTATGAAATAACAGAAGCTGAATATGAGCAGAGTTATGTCCTCAGTAGGAGCAAGTCAACAAGCAGAGCTACAGTTTCATCACCCACCAGTTATCCCCAACTGCCCTTTCCTGCCACCTTTTGATATAAATCTTTTTTATCTTCTTTTCCAAGAATTATAGAAAAAGTCTCAGTGCATGGGTGTGCCTAGAAAGGCCAAAAATTCTCAGATGACAAATGTTCTGTTCTCACATCCAGCATCTGCTGTTCCCAAATAGTGTGCTATTAGTCCAACATTTCGGTTGCTAATTGCACGATGCAGGTGGACCTCAGATGAGCAATGGAAAATATGCATTAAAAATTGCTTGGTTTTGCAATAAATACTTTCATTCTGTCACAACGGTGGTCATGCCTTTCTTTTCACCCTGCCTGGCAGATTTCTGAGGGTCAATGGTACACACAATCCATGAAGCAGTAAGCCAGTCTAGGTGCATGCTTTATAAATGAGTCACCAGGGCTGGTCACCTTACAACAGGAGTAATAAAGCATTAGATTTCCTAGGTTAGGTGAGGTATTGCATGCTGCACTCAGGTAAAGCACATGTTGTCTTATCACTGCTGGGCAGCCACTTGAACCCTTTCCTCAGCCCTTGGATGTGACACATTCTGCTTTTGCTGCACACGGGAAAGTTCCCCTTTAGGAGATGCATCGGGCCTGGCCATACAGTTAGCTGGGTGTGTAACTTACATCAGGATAATAATCCACATTGGGTACTAAGTGCTGGATCAGAGCTTCCAGAGACCCCGACAGGAGATTGTTGTCTTGGTAATAGAGCCCTCCACAGTTGTCCTCTTTAGTCTGGTACAAGTTCCTGTTGTAGCCGCTGCTGTCGAACATCGCTGCAAAGGGGGGTGTCTGTGGCATCCTTCCCTGAGGAGACACACAACACAGATAAGGGATCTTTCACAGAAGGTACAGTGTAAGGGGGTTTCTCTCTTCCACCAATAGCACTGCACTAGGAGGAAAACCCAGTGTCACACCATGGGTTACTTGCAGGCTGTTTTCAAGCCTGTGCAGATTTTTCAGGAGAGGGCCAACAGGGGATTTCATCACTGCCTGCCACAATCACCAGGTGCTTCTTTTATATCTTGCTGTTTCTTTATTAAAAGACAGATAAGACATCTAGGCTAAGAGTTAGAAGGAAGTACAAGAATCCTGTCAGGCTTTGGGAGCTCAGACTTTGTATAAAGCTTTTGGGGATGTGGCATAATGTTCACCGACAGCTTTGGGCAAATGCTGACAGCAGCGCCCTAAGAGCAGCACTCTGATGGGGAAGTGTGTTCAGGCTGCCCCAGGCTGACACCCCTGCAGCCAGTGCAGAAGGAGAGAGACTGAAGTGAAGCCCTGAAGAGGTTATGTGAGAGGACAGTTCCCTTTATGCAGCATGACAGCCGTGTCACTGCAATCCCACAGCTCCCATTTCCCAACTCCACCCTGGTAAATTGGTGCTTGGTTTTCCCAATAACACTGTGACAGGTGTGACCCGGGCTAAAGCCTGATGCTTCAGTGCATCTGAGTGGCTCTACAGAAATTTTGGAAAAAATTGCCTGGGTGCAGTTGCTTAACACTGTTGTCCAAGTTCACCAATGATAGAAAAGATGAGACCAGACGCAGAGGTTTGTTAAACCTTCTCCCCTAATACTGAGAGAATATGAAAAATCCAGCTCTGTGTTTTCTAGCTTTAGGGAAAATAAAGCAATTACTCATCAGTCTGCATCTCAGTGCCTGTGGAATCAGAATGTCTTTCCAAGGAAAAGATCAGGCGGTGCTGCAGGCTGCTCAGCCATTCGGAGCAGTGGGTGGGCAGCAAGGGGGCCATGACCACCCAAGAGCTCTTTTGGTAGTGCAGGATCTGAAAAGGCCAAAAGATAAAATCTCTCTGATTGCTTGAGTGTTGAGTTATAAACTCCTTCCTTCTCCCTCCTTCCCTGCTTTCTGGGAGGAGCAGTTCTTGTCAGTTTAAGGAACTTAAACTAAGTTTGTGCCCAGTTTTAACCACTAACGTGCTGGCTTTAACTCTACTGCAGCAGCTACCGAGCTGTGGGTTCAGATGGGCATTCAGGGAGAGACAGATAAACTGCAAAAGGGGATGGCACTTTGCTTCCAATCCTCCCCACAACTTCGAGGCAAGGGAGATGAGACTGGGAGGACAACATCCACAGGCTGCTGTGCTCATGTGTCGACAGAGCATGTGCCTGTGCATTAGAAAAGCATTAATGCCTCTGAGCCATCATTGTAAGAGCAGATGCTGTTTCTTTTCTCTCCATTGTATCAAATCCTCTTCGGGAAAAGGCTTTTTAAAGCCACAGACCCCAGCAAACACCAGCCTGCGAAGGCACCCCGTTTTGAGAACAACTTGCGGTGTGACAGCCTGGAGACAAATAGCCGTGCTGCCATCTGTGTGCTCCCCAACCCACAATAAAGCACTTTTCAGAGAGAGCTCGGTGGAGATGAGAAGCTATTAAAGCTATTAGCCAAATTCCTTAGCTTGGACCTGAAGCACCACACAGATTTGCTGCTGCTGCTGGCAGTGTGTCCAGACAATGGAGACATTCAAACCAGCACAAGCCTGAGCGGTTCAGTAAATAAACAGTAAGAGAAAGCCAAAAACCAAGGCAGAGAAGGACAGTGGAGAGAGCCTCCTAGACTACACGACCTGTGCTAATGCCACCTTGAGAGGTGACAAAAGACATCTGCATCAAAATGGGAAAGACTGAAAAGTCTCCATGTCTGCAAAGTGACATTAGGCACTCCGTGCAGCTGTTCAAGTGGCGATTCAGTTCCATTCAGCCCAGCGAACTGGGAGAAGAATGAAGTAAATACACGTGCCACAGCGCAAGGGTGTGAAGTGTAGGACCCAATTGAACAGGTTCCTGTCCTAGAGAGTTCAAATTACCGGGCAGGTGAGGTGCAACCCTACCACAGCCAGGCTCTGCACCAATAAAGCATTCTGATGCATAGAGACTCCTGGTGTTTCAGGTTCCTTGCAAAGCTAACCTAGTTTAAGGAACAAAACATTACTGAGGAGCTGACAGGAACCTTCTGCAGCATTTCCTAGGTTTTTATACTGTGTATGTAAAGCCAGAGACTTAAACTGACTCCAAAATATCCTTCAGCCCACTTGCACTGAGAAATGTCCTGCTTGCACCAAAATTCAGAATTCTTTTCAGCTACTGTAGTGCAGTGTATTCGGTCAAAATGCATGTGGTAGTGAGCAGTGTGTTAACACTGCCATCCACAAAACATTTGTAGCACTGTGGCTCCAAGGTAATTAATGCTCCCCAGGGAAGTGAGAAAGGCTGGTCTGCACCTGCAAAACAACTTGACATCAATATTAGCACTTGTGAAAAACCAAGGAGAGTTGTTTCAACCTAGATCTCATATTAATCAAAACAGCTCAATTCAGGGTGGAACCAGAATCTGCATGGGATTTAGCCACATCTAGCCAGCAATTAGTTTTGATTTCATGCAACCCTCACCACAGAAATCTGACTGGTTGGAGACACAGACTCATCTAGTGCCTCATCAACAGGAAAGAAAAAAAAAATCATCAGACCATCAACAGATGTACAGATTTGTAACCATAAAATAAAATTCTCAGAAGTCTGTCCCAAAGGGTACATATTGTCTCGCTTGTATGTTATGTATTTCTGGAAGGTGCTGGAGAGAGAGGGCTCAGTCCTGCTTCAGTGAGACACCAAGTTGTGGTGATGTTCTGTATGGTCAGAACTGGATTTCACTTGGAAGTGAACAGGACACAGGAGATGCTGTCCATGAGATGAAAAGGGACGATACCAGAGTGTGACAGAGATAAATACAACATAGCCAACGGGATGATTCATACAACACATGTGCTTTTCCAGCATGACTCCTTTATTATCTTGACCTTGACTCCTCTGCTGTATTTTATTTAGGAGGTGGAAACACAAAGCAGAATGCTTAGTTCTAATTATAAGCTTCTTTAGCTAAAGCTTCAGCCAAACCCTGCCCTCAGAATAACTTGAGTGGAACTGAAATTTGGTTATAGAGCAGGTAATGGTCCACAAATCCGTGGCATATAGAGCAGAGGTATCTTAGGACCGAAAGACATTGCTGATAAAGCACAGCAGGGCAAGATCTGATGAGCAGGAATTGGAAAAAAATACAAGAAATATTATTCCAGGGAAAAATATCCTGGCAGTTAAAAACTGGAACTTTTAAACTGGGCTTTGGAAAGATTTGGCTAGTAATCATATGGAAACCCATTTATCTCTTCTCTATTTCTTTTTTTTTCCCAAGAATGAAAAGAGTGTTGTGGTTTATTTTTTATTTGCCCTTTTTTTTTTTTCCCAATAAAGATCCAAGTTGAAGGAAAGAGCAATGAAAAAATTTCCTGGCTTTACCAGTGATGCTCACTGGTGAAAGAGAGGTCAATAACTCTGCACTGCAGAAAGAATACATTTTTTTCTGCATTTAGCATTATTATGGAGAACATGAGACTTTGGGCATTGAGATCCATATTTTGGATCTGAGTAGCCTCTGACAAGAAAGAAGTCTCAACCTTCCGAGTAACAGCACTGTAAATAGGAAGTCAGAGCCGAAGATGATGTGCTCAAACCCCCACCATCTCCTGCAGGAGCCAAGTTTCAGCTTGGCAAAACTAAAGGAATCAGACGTAGCTTACAGGCTGCCAAGTGCTTGTCCAAACCTTTATGTTCAGCAACAGGAAAAAAAACATCTGTTTTCTACTATAAACAGAAGAAGGTTGCATTGGCTTGCTTTCATTTATATTACAGAGCTCAGGCTGCACATCAGATTCATACAACAAAGCCAGCGATACGGACAGCTTGTATCCCCTATAGAAGCGCCCACTGAGAAGTTCAGTAGCAGCCATAAAAGGTGCCTTTAAAGGCACTGCCAAACATTTTCAGCTCCTCTGTTGGGTAGTTTTCTCCCACACTATATCCCTCAGGCAGAGGAATGGTGTGAGTCCCAAGGCACACCTCCCCCGAAAAGATGCAAACTTCGCAAATGCAATTACATCCCCTCAGAGCTGTTCCCTATACAACCAGAAACCCTTAACCACATTTAGCAGGTGATTAGCAGGTTATTAAGGATGCCATCCATAAAACTGAGGCATGGCAAAACAAAAGGCTGACTTCCTTCAGGAGCCAAGTTCCAGAGAGAGCCCTCATTATCCCCACTCTTCCTTTTGTTAGCAACATACCTACACAGGAAAACATTCCTGTTTGCTTTAACATCTCTGGCCAGACTCAACCCTAAACTGGCCCTTGGCTTTCTTGGCCTCACCCCATGCCTTCTGTAGAGTTTCCCCGTATTCCTCCAGGCCGACACAGGCTCCTTGCCCTCCCTAGCCTGCCTTTCATGAGCAGCCTGCAGACTTCCATGGCAGCACTGCAGCCGGAGCCGCCTCCCCGCCACGGGCTATCCCGCCCGTGCAGGCATGTGCACGTCTCCGATTCCTGCTGTTTGTTCCCCATACCACGCGTGTTTGTGCACAGACACCCGAGCCAGGCCCCTGATAAAGCTGCAGCAGCTGGAATCCTTTCGCACCGCTCGGGGCATCCAGCCCGACGGCCCCGAACAAAAGCACACCAGGCACCGGGGCCACCCACCGCATCCCACGCAGCTTTGCCAGGCGTGTGCGCGCTTCGCTCGCCAAGCTTTTGTTCTTCTGCACTGAAAGCTTAAGGGAAATTCGAACAGAGCCCAAGCTACCGAGGAGATAAGAAACCAGAAAAACTCCCAAATGGGTGTTTCATGTGCCTCACTCCAGCTCAAGCCTTCTTGTTTCCACTCTTTGCTATACAAAGGGTTTGCTATACAATTCTCCGACTGAGTGCAACTTCAGCACCAACTTTGAGTTATAGTTCCTTCCTAGAATTACTTCTTACTTCTAATATTGCTTCATATCTTATCTTACAGTTCTTATAATAGCTGTATATTTTAGGAGGCAGAGTACAAAATATTATTTCATACTCACACAGGAGATGAAAAGAGGAGCAATATCGGCTTTTTCCAGCTTGAAATCAAGAGGAAGATTAAGAACCTCTCATAAGGAATCCACCCCAGAGAAACAAGAGGACCAAAATTATCCACGCTGGACAGTGGCATAACAGTAGAAATTCATCTTGCACAGTTGCTGGTAGGGCAAAGAAAGACCTGAGGTAGAGATAAGAAACCCGACTGAGCCTTAAAGTACTTTTTGGTTTTCTCTAGAACAGCAGAGGATGAACAATTTTGTAAAGTTTTCCTAAAATCACCCTGGCAACAGTAAGCTGCAAAGGGAAATGAAAAACCCTAGTAAGCAAAGAATAAACCAGGAACTGAATTTCAAGTAGAGGCATTTTCCCCCTGAATGTGCATCTTTCTTGGGTCTATAAATAGACCCAGTGAATGATGTGGGAAGGTCAGATGCAGCACTGCTGACTGATAACTCACGTATGAGAACTTTGGCACAGTAATTAAGTGGATCCTGAACGACTCGAAATTAAAGTCCTTGGATACTGAACTGCACAGGTGTGATGGGTATGAGTATGTTTGTGTGTTTACTTGGGAGCATTAGGAACCCCCGGGGGGGGGGGGGGTTTAAGAATGCCTCGAGTTTCTCCAAATCTGCAAACTTAGAAAAAGGGAAGGAAACAAACAAGTTCCTCTATATTGCTGATGTGCAGTAAATCCATGTCCCCTGCTTAAGCCCCACAGCTTAGCTCCCCTTCTATCCTCTCCTATCCTCTTCAGTGGGGCAGAAGAGAGAGCTAGTCTAATGATGCTGAGGGTGGCTGTGACAGTACTGCTGCAGTGCCAGACAAGCACATGCAGGCAGACTGCATCACACCAAAAATCCCAGCTGCAGGAAAACTACTCAGTCCAGGGCAAGGGCAGGGCATGTGCTCCTCCCAAACAAAACACATGATACAATCTCTTTGTGTTGTTGGACACACAAAAGCAACAGCCTCCAAACACACGACACTGGAAGGCTACCACACCTATAAAGTATTATTTCTTAAAGCACTTGTCTCTTCCCATGACCACAACGCTGCTGAGATTTCTATCTGTAGGTTAAAACTGAGGAGGCCACAATTTAAAAAGATATGAAGCATTCCTCATCACTTTTTAAATCAATGCACTTGATTAAACTTTTTGTTAAGTTCATTTGTAAGTTTAATTTAATTTTATGGCTATTTTCTTCATCTGGATGATGTTCTTTTAACATTTGAATGCAAAATAAGGCTTTTCCCATAAAAGTGTGGGGTTTTTTAACCTTGTTCATCTTTTGGTAATCCCAGTTGCAGAAGAGAAGTTTAAAACATGAATAAACAGGATGTGTTACAAGTGACATGATGGATTAGCACAGAAGTAATTAAATGTCAGAAGGCACAAGAGATTCTAGAAAAGTTCAGTCCATTGCATCCTCCATAGTGACTCCTGCAAAACTTGAGGAATTTACACAATGAATAACATGGACAAAGATGCACAGGAGTCTCAGACCAGCCAAAGGACTCAGTGAAATGTCTCCCATTTTAAACAACACACAATCCATATAGCTACTCTTTTCTACCAAAATTTCTGAGCAGGCAGTTGGACTGAAAGCAAGGAAGTGTTGATAGACAACCAATACTGGGATCATATTAAGAAACAACTTCTCCTTTCCCTCATTGCAGAATCCATTCCTTTTACAAAAATTCATAAATTTGGACTGTCCTCCAAGCATTTTGTTTAAAATCAAACTAATGCACAAGCTGAGTATGATCTCCTCATGTGTGTTACGTTTTGTCCCAAATCAAACACCACCAGGAAAGGCAGACAATCTACTGGCTGGCCAGTGCGAAGTGCTAATAAATTGGCTGCAACTGCTGATGGCAAAATTGATAGCTTTGGCATAAAAGTATATTAAATGCAAAGAAAACACAGGAACACTACTAAAGCCTTACACTTCTTTACATTACTGAAGCAGGGTGGGGATTTTAGGAGCACAAAGCATTCCACTTACTGCACCCAGCAAAGCACAGAACAGTTTTGCCATTTGCTCTATTTGTACTTAAATATTACAGCATTAAAAGACTAAAATCCCACCTCTCTACTCAGCCAGCTGCAGACTGGTTTGTCGGGGCTGCTGTCCATCAGCAAGATGCAGAGCTCCACAGCCTGGAGGAGTTCACCAGCCCAGCTCCCACACTGCTGAGCAGCAGCCAGGATGCTGCTCTTCAATCAGCTGGTGGATTGCTGTAGTTCTGAGCTCAGGAGTTTGAAGGCAAGTGAGCAGCAGTGATGTTTTACTCCAAAACATCCCACTGTAAAACGAGTGATTCAGCAGCTGATTCATGGTGGCTGAGATGTCCAGGAATGGGGTGTGGGGTGGGGTGGACAGATGGGGCTTGTGATGCCACCCATGCTATGCTACCCCCAGCATGACTCAGAACTCTGACACGAGTCCTGTAGCTCTGTATCTACAGAGTTCTGCACTCTGCATCGTTTCTGTAGCATGCTTCGTGCCTCCTGCATACTTCGAACGGACGGAACCGACATTTGATGTGTTCAACAGAGATGGGAGCAGGTTCCTCTACACTATCACCAGAAGAGTATCATTGTGGTATTAGATTTTCACTAACCTCGGGGAGTGTGGTCCATTCTATGTGACAGGGATGTGACCCTAACCCACCCCAGGTGATCAAAGCTGAAAGATCCACCTTCTCTATCTGCATGGTCAGTAGCTAAGCGTGGGTCGGAACCATTTCAGAGTGATAACCAGCTTCATCAAGAGTTGTTCACGTATCCATCCACAGTCAGCAGAAAACACCTTACTTCAGTGCTTGGACCTGGCAGCTGGTACTTTGGAGCTGCTTCTGACTCTGCTACAAGAATCAGAAGTGGCTTTAGTCAAGTCACTCAGTTTCTCGTTACTGCATCCCTCTGCTTGGCAGTACAAAGAGGGATAAGTGTGGGGTTGTTTCCTTTCATTAAGCACTAAGATCTTTTTTCAAAAGGTGTGCAGAAGGTGT
Source organism: Rhipidura dahli (assembly GCA_013399225.1). NCBI lineage: Eukaryota > Metazoa > Chordata > Aves > Passeriformes > Rhipiduridae > Rhipidura > Rhipidura dahli. The sequence goes on from VXAC01008685.1 coordinate 76,570, forward strand.
ATCATACAGTACTGCCAGGAGCACGGTACTAGCCTTAAGCATGAAGCTCTCTTGACATGGTTCCTTCTTCAGCCTCTTCAAAGCATAACAACCTTCTGAATCCCCCAAACTGTTGCTCTTTGCAGACATCCATGCTTGGCCTTTGGTGCAACCTACTGTACACTTCAAAAGAAAATACTTTTCCCTTTTGAAATCATAATAGGCAGCCAAGTTATAATTTACAACAGCAAGCTGGAGTGGTGTTAAATAACAGTACTAAATTTCATTTAACTGTTTCTTCCTGAAACCTCATTGCCAAATGTCTCCTTGCCATTTAGATGATGCAGAAAAAATGCTGGTTTTAAGGCAAACAATTAATATAATCTTTTTTCCCCCAGCTGCTGTGTCCTTATTTTTTCCATAAATAGTATAGAATTTTTACTGCCACTTCAACATACAGCAGGCTGAAAGCAGTACATTTACATTTTCTGCAACAGAAGTACTTCAGTTAAAAAACCATCAACACAACAATAAAAAATCCACTTTCCAATGCCTAGAGTGAAGATAAAAATGGATGGTTCCACTTTGGCAGTTAAAGGAAGTGCAGCTCTGTATCTGCATCAGTTATACTTGCCTCACACCTGTTTATATCTAGGCTGCCTATCAGCCAATGGCTTCTGGAACAGAGCTGGGTCTGAGGTACAGAGGACTTGTAAAACAGTTGTCTGTGATCAGCTTGACTGATTCCTCGGGAAATCAAAGAGAAGCACATTTATAACCAAAAAGAGCTTTTTCCCCAGTCTAGGCAGGGCCATAGCAGAAATCTCCTCCCCTCGCACGCTGGTTTGTGGCAGCCTTTGGGACCCAGCAGCAGTTCCCGTGCCCGACGGAGGGTGGACCCTTGGGCTTTACAATCGATGGCCACATGCTCCTTGCCCTGAAACAATTACACCTATTAAGTCACCACCCAGTAGGTACGGTATTGAGCAAATGTACACCACGCTGGGCCGTGAAATGATCATTACAAACATGGCCTAATAGTGTCTGAATCCCTGCAGGATGTTTAGGGGAGGATCAACTCTAGTCCTGATGGACAAGTACTGTCAGTTCAGCACGCTACATTCATGCAGAAAGCACCTGGCCTTGTATCAATGAGAGCAATTATCTCAGAGAATACCCCACTCCCCAATCTGACTCAAGCTGATTTATCCTCTGTCTTACTCCTTATGAATCCAAATGTCTCACTGTGCAGGCTGACGCCGCCTCCCAGCTCCCAGGCTCCTCTCTGCAGGTGTGTTACCTGCTGCTTCTGGCCCTGCTCTCAGATGTGACAAGAAGGAAGCAGAGTACCTGACCCCATGAGAGGGGCAGGTGACCCGGGGAACATTTTATTTTGGGAAGAAGTTGCATTTTAATGAATCAAATCAAAATAGTCAGAATGCGTGGACCTGAGTCATGCAGTGCTATTTTGGAGCCGCCTAGGGAGAATGAGCTGGATTGTTGTCATGATCTTGCACATATTCCACTTAAAAATACAGCCATACTAAATGCCACCCGTTCAGGTTCCTCACTGTAGTGATTTAGTTTTTTTAATACTACTTCTTACAGCAGCTAGAACAGAGGAGGAATTAGGTACAGCTTTCAAGGGGAGCCTTTGCCTCCTGCTTGTGGATTATGGACTGTCTTGCTGCGGCTGCAAAATGCTCTCTGGAAGTTTTGTTTACAAGCTCATTTTCTATCAGTGTTTACTAGATGATGTGGCTCAGTCCCTTGTAGTCGTGCCAAGCAAAGGGCACTTGTCAGTGCTTGCAGAGTACACCTGTGTGTTTACTAACATTTGGAAAAATGCTTAAGTACGTGCAATTAGCATATTCTGCCTCCTCTGAAATGCGGGCAGTCTATCCCAGCCAGCCCTGTACATGTCATAACACCGGCCCCTTACAGTGATGCACAGCACAGACTGGCAATATGAGCCCCACAGAACTCCCTCCTGCTTTCACCCCAAGAAAAACTCACTTTTTAACCACCCCGTTACAAAAGTAAAGCCCCATGTTGTCAGCTTTCCCAGTTCACGTTCCTCCACTGATGCTGCTCTGGGGCTGAAGTGTGCCTGTCACTTGTGACACAGTGTGACAGCAGCTCACCCCGCAGACCATGAACAGGTATGGTGACTCTGCAATCCCCAAGGACTGTTTAGATAGCCCACACAACTGGAGCACAGGCAACAACGCACTGTGCTGTTCCCCAAAACCTCAGCAGAAAGAAACCACGGAGAATGCAAACCAACAGGGATTCAGTGCGCCATATAAAAAAAGCATTTTACTCTGTGTCTGGCACAGCTGCGAGCTTAACTCCTGCTAAATCAATAACTTCTTTCCTCTTTCACAAAGATTTAACAAATCCTACAGTGGCTTGTTTCAGTCCTGCTGTTCAAAGGAGCGATATCCCCACTGCTTATCCAAAATCAGAGCTTGGTCTCACCTATTAGTTCTGTCCAGTACAGCTCATCAGTTAGCTACTTGTCTTGAGTATATTTAGCGTTGATTTTCAGCTGATAATCAGCTTCTCTCCAAGGCATCTCATTTGGAAGCTGTAAGATAAGCCTGAGGAAGCCATACCTCAAAAAGCTGTTCTCAGCTTTCAAAATAAAGAGACAGCCTAGAGACCCAGTGCTACCTGCCCAAATCCCAGTTCCCCACAGATGGCGCGTCATCTCAGCCCACCAGGGCGGTAATCTCACTGAAAGCAACCCCCTCAACATTCCTCGCTTAGACATAGCTGCCCGAGGTACTGAGCCCCTCTTTGTTCCCGGCTCTTTGGATTTTTCAGGCCATTCTTGTCTTTTGAGAGGAGCCAGCCCTTCTCCGCTCTGTTCAGGGGAACTCCCCTGAAAAGAGTTCCTCACCCTCCGTGCTACATTTAGCTTTACACACAGGCGGACCGGGAGCCACTGCTTGTTTAGGGCTGCCTCAGTTTACAGTCTGGACTGAGCACGACGAGCATCACACTGGTCTTGGGTCATTGAACACTGATTTTGGGTCATTTATCAGTCCTCGCTCTCCTCGTAGCCCTGAACTGCTGCCACTTCGCACAGCGCAGGAACCTGAAGTTTTCCCACAGTTACACTCAGCAGATGCCCAGCAAAAGACAAACACGCATCCAGACCACACACCCATTTTACTCAGCCCGACAACCAATCTGGTAAATCAGTGCTTTTTTTTATCCCTCCCATCCAAGAAAACCAGCGATCAATTGAACCGACGGGCTTAAAGAAAAGCAAGGAAAGCTTCTCCAAGGACTGTAGCCACGGAAAAAAAATCACATCGTGCAGTTTCAAGACCCTGTTCTATCTTATTATAGGGAAGGGGACAAGGGAAAGGAGCCAATCACTGCACTGCCAAGCGCTTCTTCTGCTGGGTTGAAGTCTCTCTCCCTTCCCCAGTATGCTGATTCCCAATAAACAGCAGATCTGTCTGTACAGAACTGGGCAGCCAGGAAGGAGATGAAACACCAGCAGGAATGAGACCGTCCTGCCGGGGCTGGCAAGAAGAAGACGCAGATGGATGGACGGATGCACCGACAGGACGCACCGCAGACTCGCGGACTGTACCTGGAAGTGGCCGCAGGCGCTCCCGGCCCCAGACGCTGCTTTATGGCTCTCAAACACTCATCATCCACAGCACAGCACAGCACAGCACAACACAGCACAGCACAGCACAGGATAGGACAGCTCGGCTCGGCTCCCCACGGGACTGTGCCGGCGGCAGGCGGAGCGCCGGGAAGCGTTTCTCCCGCCCCGTCCCGCCCCGTCCCG
>VXAC01008685.1:80717-141601 GCA_013399225.1 Rhipidura dahli
CTGTGCCCGCCGTGCCTGCGGAGCGCCCTGTGCCCGCCCTGCCTGCGGAGCGCGGTGTGCCCGCCGTGCCTGCGGAGCGCGCTGTGCCCGCCGTGCCTGCGGAACCCGCTGTGCCCGCCCTGCCTGCGGAGCGCCCTGTGCCCGCCCTGCCTGCGGAGCGCGGTGCCCCGGGAGCCACCGCCGGGCAGCTGCTGCCGCTGATGCTGCCGGGCCGGGCCTCACCCGGTGTCGGAAGAGGACCCTTAGAGGTGGGCAGGAACGGGACACAGACGCACACAATGCCTTCTCTGAGTATCCCAGGTGGTATTTCCAGCACAGGGCATTTCCTCAGCCCGGTGCTGTTTCTTGTCTCTTCCCAGTTCTCATCCAGTTCCCCCTGCAGCTCATGCACAATACTCTTCAAAAAGGTCTTGCACAGATCTACTGCAAATCCTCACCCACTGCCCTTTGGTTTTTCTGTAACTCAGCTTACTGGCTCAGATCTGGCGCCCCGTTGCTCTTGGATGCAGTGACAAACACTTTGCCTCTGTGTGCTCTCTCCAGAGCACTCTGAGTTTTCATCACTTCTTGCACAGCACTCTCAGTCAGCACTGTCCCAGGCTGAAAAGTCCAGGTTTACCCAATCACTCTATGAACAGGGTCCAGATCTTGGACAATCCTTTTTATCCTCCACCAACCTTTTTGCAATACCTCTGAACCTTCTGACATGAGGGAAATGGAGCTGCATATGCACAGTACAAGGTGCAATTGAACCTCAGATGTAGGGAGCAACACTCCAACTTTCCCTTCTTTCCCCCCACTCCTAACATTTACTGGTCTATGCTCAATTTCCTTTTTTGACCCCTCATATCCAATCAAGCTCTTCCTATAGAGTGGCAGCAGCCAGGTCAGAGCCTTTACTTTACAAGAGAGGCTAACTACATGCATCAGATCTCTTGCTAATTGAAGAAAAACTGCCCCTGGTAATTAAAAACTTGAAAGACAGGTGCCTCTAGCTACTATTTCTGCATTGAAGCACAGAAGGAGCTTGAATAAACCTAACATCCTGTGGTCAGGATGATTTTGGAGGCAATCACACAATCCTGCTTACCTGCTTTCCCATTTCTTTAAACAGAGGATCTAGAAAGAAATACTTGTAAAAATGAATTTTAAAGTAATTGTGCTGGCAATGTAACTAAGGGTAAAAGGAGCCCCAACACAAAGGGCCTTTGTGCACACAACTCTCTCTGGAATTAGGACTTAAACATGCACGTGGTCTCACTGTGGATTCTAGAAATTACTCGCAAGTCTCCAGGTTCTGGATTCACACAAAAGCCTGCTCTGTCCCTTCAGACAGTGTCACATATAATGTGAAATATAACAAAATGACACTGCAATGTTATTTCTGAAGGAAGATGACACAATACCAAGTCAGGGGTTACAGAACTTGCACACATATCCTGGTACTTTTCCCATTTTGGTGAATATGTCAGAGGATGGTGCTGTGTATTTTCCTCAGGCTCTGCTCTGTGGTGGTTCTACCTCCAATTCCTCTCTGGGACAGGTTTCTCAATGCAGTAAACTACCTGGCTTTCTTGAGTCCTGTTTACCCCTACAATTCCCTTCATCAGACAACCCTTGTTACTGTACATACAAGAAATCTACTGGAAAAAAGATTCAGACTCCATCCACATAAAGAGGTTTCCCTTTCTTTTTTTTTTTCTGCCCCTGTCAGAATCAAGGGCAAACATTGCTTTTCCCTGCCCTTGTCCCTGTGTTGTCAGAGAACGCCTTCGATTAAAGCGGAAATATTTTACCGAAGCAGTTGCAAGTACAGGCACATTTGCCCTGGTTTGTTTTTGTGCAGGCTGACAGGAGCAAAGGCAGCCTGTGGGCTCCCTGGCAGGGAGGAAGATCCCGGGGAGGTGCCGAGTGATGCACTGAGAGACTCTCTGGGGTGCTGCTCAGGCCTCCTTTGCAGCAGCGCAGGTGGGTCTGAGTCACTTGGCCAGAGTTGAGAGGAGATCAAAACTTGGGAGGAGGTAAAGAATTGCAGTTGTGAGTCAGTTTCAAGTGCAGAACATGCCTGGTCTGCCCTACTCGGATGTTTTGCTTGTTTATTCTCCCCATTTTGATATGGTAGTCCTCACCACAGCAATGCAGATTAAGGGAATTAAGCACAAACAAAGTCTAGAAAATGACATTTGGTATGATTAAACCAATTAAACCAATGCTTGCTAAACAAGTTCTGTGCAGGCAGTGCTCTCCTAAAATCCAGGGCTGGTTCTCATGGCTGGATCTGCTGGCATGAAACCCAGCACCCAGGCTGGGCTTTAACATGAGACCCTCCACTGTGGCAGAAATACAGGCTACAGCCTTGGACTGCAAACCAGGCCTCTGCTTTGCCTGGGTGTTGGAGTTGTGGAAAATTTCATCCACAGCCCCATCTTATCTCCATTATTTCCATTAAAACATCAGCATGTGAGAACAGAATGCGTTACTTCAAAACAAAATGGATTTTAGGAGAGAAGAGTATTTTTCTGTTGTAGGCATGGAAAATCCCATGGCAAACAAACTGCAATTCTGGCTAATTGTAACCAGGCTCCTGGGTTTTCACAACCCCCTCCAGAAAAGACAAGTTTAACAGCAATGCCAATATCAACTGCTGAAGAAGTGAAAGCTTTGAAATTTCAATACTTTTAGGGAATGAAAATGCATTTTTTCAAGATATTTTGGTTTACTTTTCTGGTGACTAATAAGTGAGCTAATGTGCTTCAAATCAGCATTTTCATACTATTGCATATCTCTCTAAGACACAAGAATTACAAGTTACAAAGAATGGAGGGTAGGGGAAAGCAAATTTAATGGTATCAGATAACTTGAGGAAATGAAGCTTTAGAAAACTCACCAAGCCTGGCCATAGTGAAAATAGAGTTGCTGACTCTGTGCAGCCTAACTTCTGTTACGTGGTTGCAAATCTGTGTCCTGATAAAACAGCCTACACCCTCCCCATCTCCAGGTTTATCCTGATCCCGTGCAGCATGGCTTGTGCTACATGTCCCAGCCTAATACTCATCATTTCCAAGTGATAAATCAGAAACCACTTCCCTCACTTTATCCAGCAATCATTTGCTAGTCATGCAAGCATGGTAAAAACAGTTAAATGACAGTGAATTTTAAACATAAAGAGAGAACATTCTCTCTTGTTTCAGCAACTAACTGTCTGGACAGTTCTCCATCAGAGCAATGTGAAACAATTGGCTAAACTAGCTGCTTTCTGCTTCCTGTAACTCTAAAAGGTCACCAAAGAATACTAATTAAGAGAAAACAGTCAGTATTCATCTTTTTTTTTTTTTTTTTCCATTTTAGTACTTGTTGCTGTGCAAATAAATCAGCCTTTACCCTGTGGTTTGTAGCAGTTCCCTGCATAAAGCAGAAATACATCAGGTTTCATTTTAGCTCCATATTTATTCAGCTTGAACTAGAACTAGGATCATATTAAAAACAGATTACTAACAATTTAAGAGCTCTTAATGCTTGCCAAAACTAGCCTGTGGTTTTAAATGAGATGCAAAGCAAAGTAAATGAAAAGTAGTATTTAAGTCACTGTAAAGAAATCATGTTACCTAAAAAGTGCACAACATATTTGGTATTTCAAAAAGCACTCAGCAGAGCTCCATATACAAAGAGCACTCTTGTGCAAATGGATGGAAGGGAAGGATTTAGAACCTGAAGTCAATTGTCTGAAATTCAAGAGTCTGGCAATACATTTAACCTGTGCACAGCTCTGCTGCTGAAATCGCTGGGACACCTGCAGAATTTGACACATCTGCTGAATGAATTGCAGAACCAGATACCAAAGCTCTTGACCACTCTGAATTGCCAAAATCTGCTTCAAATTCAATTCACCCTGTAAGCATGTAGATTAGAGGAATCAGTCCAGCAGATCACCCAAACTTTGCCTTGGCTTCAAGTGTGAGATGAAGTGGGTACTTCAGTGGTTTGACAGTGGGATTCAAGCAGCAGTCTTTGGTGTTTAGATGCAGTAGTGTGGCAGTGCAGGGCTGTGTGTGGACATTAAGAGATGTAAAAGCACTCAGGACACTTGAATAGTAGGCATACAGGAGTTCCTGTAGCAGATCTGTTGTAATGAGGCTTTGATTTCAGCTGTTTACAACTTTGTCAGAATTTAAGAAATTGGAGCTCAAAGTGTTGGTGGCAGGTGCCTGCTTCAGGCTAGGACAAAATTCAGAAAACATTATTTATGCACTTCTGAAAAGGTGGTGGATAAAAACCTGCTGTTATTTCTCATATTTCTGTGTTGACTGTAGCTTTCTTATTCCTTCTTGTTACCCACTGAAAGAAAACCTTCTCTGCAAAGCCTTGGACAGGGTCTTGAAAATGGAAAGGATATGCTCCCTCTAATTTGCCATGAATGTTTTGCCTTTGATGCAAGAACTGCCCAAATTCAGACAAGCTCTGTGCTTGCCCTGTGAGCACATGGGAGAATTTGTCAGCATCATTGTCACAGATCTTCTCACTAGGGACAAAATCTGTCCCAAGCTTTAGGGGCTGAACTGGGCTTCCATTTCAGTGATCCCCTTCAGTGGAGTGGGCACCAGAGCTGAGAAGATGGAGAGGCTGTTTTGTGTTCTCTGTGTTAGCATAAAGACAATGTGAAAAGGAGGGGAGAAGCTGATCCTGACTCAGTATGACTTAATCCCAGTTTTTATTGCTAAAAGATGCTGCTTTTTCATTGCAGTCACTTGCATTATCAATGACCTCTATTTAATTGTCCCAAAGGAATAAACTGTCCAGGGTGAAATAATTAAGTCTCCCTTTTATTTATAGAAGACTTCCCCAAAGTATCTTCATTAATAAGTCTTTGCAAATTTGAAAAATACCCCACCTTGTCTTACAGACGAAGAAATGGAGGCATTTCCAATGGCAGATGATGCAGCACATGAACACCTTACACTGAGGTCAGAATCCTGATCCCCAAGTCCTCTGTGACTTGGAAGGTCAGAACCTCACGGACTGGGAAGTGTGCCTAAAAGCAGATTATCTAGAAGAAGTAACTTACTTTGCGCATTCACTGTCTTTAATTATGGGTAAAATCACTCATTTAGGACCTTGTCTCTTTTTATACACTTAATATACAAATTCAGGAGAAACAGGAAAACCAGTAAATATAATCTGTTTTCTTTCCTGATGGAGAAGTGCAGATGCTTCCAAATGTGTCAATACCATCTGCCTGAAGCTTTAAAAGACCTAACGCCCTCCTTTAGGAGCATTATCCCAACGTGGGATGTTGGGATCTTTATTTCTGTTGGAATATTGATTTACGATGGCTGTTGCTGGAGGCTTCTCCCTCACTTCCTCCAGACGAGGAAACATTTACAGCTTCTCCTGCCTCCCCATCCTCTCCTGTTTCCGTCTGACATCCTGTCACATGCTGACAGCAATCACACTGTGAATGGCAAGTCATTTGCTTATTGATAGCCTCCCATTCACTGTGACACCTGCCAGCAGTCTCTGACCCTTGAATAAACATTAAGACATTAACAATCTGACACAGGTTCAAGGGTGTGAATAATAATGTCCTGCAGACTCACTACACTCACACAGGCACAAAAAAAAAAAAAACAACCAACAACCCTTTGCACTAAACTTTGCCATCCTGGGGGCTGGGAAAGGCCTGCTGGAGGAGTGCAGCAGATTGCCTGCATGGAGGAGCAGCCACACTTTGCTATTCCAGGCAGAGAGGCCTGATCTCTGGCCAGTGGAGCTTTGAACATCTTTCCCTCACTGCAGTGTTGGGGTCTGGGCTGCAAGAAGCAGACTCACTGGTTTAGGAAAATAAGAGGAAAGGGCAAAAAAGGAAAAAAAAAAAGGAGGTCTGCAGGAAAAAACCGTCAAAACAAAACCAAAACCACTATCCCACATCCCTCAAAAATCAAACCTCCAATTCAAACAAATAAACCCCCTTCTCCCATAGCCAAAACCATTCCTTTCTCTGAATCTTGGAATGTTCATAAACCCTCCCTGAACTGCTCTGGAACTTTGGCGTGCAGAGCCTGGCGCTGCAAGTGTCAGGAGGACGAACCAGTGTCCATTTCAATGGATTATCAAATGGAGAAAGTGATCCCACTTTGTTTGCTTGGAGTTTTTACTAGCACCGGGTTTGTTTCTCTTGTGTGGCTGCCTGGCATGTAGCCAGTCTGGCAGTCTGCTCTAATGGGTGATCTATTAGCTTGAAAGACATTCTCTTCTGTCACTTCCAGCCATCCCAGCCATGTCACCCTAAGTCGTGGAGGAAATGAATCCTTTCAACTTAAAGCAGCCCCAGCTTTTAGGAGCTGCAATTGTGAACCTCAAAGCCCTGGTTAAGAGTAAGAAGCTTCTGTACCAAATGACTTGCAGGAAACCTGGTCTGCCTCCCAGATGTTTAATAAACTTAGCAGTGCCCTCTCAAAATCTTTGGCTGGAGTTCAATCATCTCTACCCACAACCAGTGCACAAAGGATTAAAGACTTCGTAAACCACAGCTTTTGTTTTGAAGTATGGATAAAGTATGCTCACATATTTCTCTGGGCATGCTATTTGGTGAAGGAAGCTGGGATGTTTTCCACCCTTATGTGCTGCAAAATAGGCTCTTACGCTTCAACAAAAAAAGAAGTTGGAGAAAAACAAAGAAAATGAAGACTTTATTACATTTAAGGTGTTAGCTCAGTTGCTGGTCAGTGCAGAAAAAGGAAGATTTATTCCTAATGAAAGCAATTTGATAGTCTAAGTGAAAGGAATTTGGTGGGTAACCTCTGTCAAGTTCAGGGAATGGATCCATATTTTCCAAACTCTCACCACGACATCCAGCAGCTGTGTGGGGAATGGCTTTTCTATTCCCTAAGTATTTGTCAGATATTGAAAATCCCTCCCAAATCAGAACGTAACTTTGAAATCACCCCAAAAAGCTCATGTTTATGAGCCAACAATCCTGAATATACTTCAGACTGAAATTTTTGTTTATATAGTCTTTAAATGTGTAAATTTCAAATTAGAAATCTGGTATTATTTAAGATCTTACTTAAACATGTGAAAAAAAAAAAAAAGAGGTTGGCTTGGAAAAAAATCCCTACTTTTTAATATTCAGAAATAACTAACTAGAAGAAGCTTGAATCTTTTTCAATTCTCTCCCCAGAAGAAGGTTATCAGCTTGTTTTTGCAAGAACTACCTTTTTTATTTTTTTTTTTTTTTTTAATAACAGCTTTCAGTTCTGTGAATTTGTCTGGTCAAGAGGGGAAAAATCTGTCAGTGGAAAATTTCCTACTCTTTCCACTTAACTGAAAGGTTGCCTGCTGTGTTCCCAGCTGTCCCCTTCCAGCTTCCAGTGAAGAGGAGGATTACAAAGCTCTGAAGAATAAAACCTTCCTGGAGCCACCCCTCTGCCCCTAACAGAGCAGCTACTACCCCCAAAGCAAGAAAAATAGCTGGCACTCAGCCTTCCAGCCCCCCTTTTTTTTTAGCATGGTGTGTATCTCCCAGAAAGCTGGGAACTGCAGTTCCTGAGCTCCTCACTGTCCAGCAGGCAGGACATCCAAGGCAGAAAACAAAAGCCAAGCAAAGCTGAACCTTCTGCAGCTACAGGCAGAAGCACTGGCTGTGGATCTGGGTAAGCATCTCGTCCTGCCCAAATCTGCTCAGACTTTTTCTTTGCTAAAAAAAATCCCCAAGAGTGGTGGAGGAGGAGATAGAAACTTATTCCTGATGTTTTTCCTGCTGTTATTCTCAGTGACTGCAAAGACTTGCAGTGAGTTTGTACTTCTGATGGGCAGCAAAAGGCAGCCACACAGGCTGAGCAGCTTCACCGACACCGGCTGCCTCCTCAGTGTTCCGTTCTATTAAGCAAGCAGCAGTCATCTGAAAGCTGTTCACATGTTACTTCATGTAACAGAAATGGCTTCAAAACAGCCATCCTTGAAACAGAATAAAGAGTGACTGCTTCAGTTCTTGTCTAAATATGGTTTAGGATGCTTTACACCCGTGATGGGCTGCAGCTCTCTGCTGTCAGTGCACTAGTTTTCCCTGGCTGTTTGCTTTCCCCCCCTTTTTCTGGTGTAATAGAAAGGGAAGGCTCTCTGCCAGGAGCCAAGATTCAGATTCTGCCAGAAGCCAAGATTCAGATTCTGCAAGCTGTTCTGCACTCATTCAACTTTAATAGGAGCTGACCTGAGAGGGACTCTCACTAAACATTTACACAGTACTTCAAACGGAGCCCATCAATACAGGTATGTAGGACACAGGCTGAAAGGAAGGACGTTTACACTAAACACTGCCATTTCTTCCTCAGATTTACAGTAGTCTTTAAATATTATTGCTTTGTTGTCATCTCTACTTAGGAGAGCTGTGCTACTTTATCAGAGCATAACCTCAGCCAAGTAAGATGTGTCTCATCACCTCTGACTTCAGTGCTGGGATGAACATCACTGCACAACAGGCAAATTCATCAGAAAACTAAAACAAAAGAGGCTCTGAATCTAATTCTATTTTTATTTTATTTTTTTTTAATCAATTCATACCTCTTTCTTGTACTTAAACAATGATACAGCCACAGTGTCAGAATTCAGAAACACAACAATAGTCAAATGCAGGAAACATTTATGAAAGCATCTGAAAACAAGCCACCAGAAATCAGCAGCGCCACATTTTCCAGTTTGCTGGGGTTCTGGGATAACACTGTATCACTTTTCATAATGCAACAAAAGCTAGAATTGTCCTTCCATTTTGCAGCAATTCAGTTCAATTTCCCAGTCCCAAGGATTTTATCAGAAAGGCTGTAGCTTGAAAATTTTTGCTTCCTTGCATTGAAAGAAGTTTTATAAAGCAAAAAAAATAATATTTCCTTCCTTTGGTTTTACCTAAGTTTTAGGGTTATTAGAAGAAGCCTGTGTATAAGACCAAAATATATGTTTAAGGTTCAAAAAAGCACATAAAAATAACTTTATTTTTACATCAAGGTATTCCAGCTCATTTATCAATTGGTTTGAGAATTTGGAAGCAGAGGTTCTGGATGTTATCCACTTCACCCTCCTCACAACCTATGCACTAGGCCTTGTTTTAGGCACAGGAAAGTGCAGTTGGCAAAACACATCTGCTCTGGTATTTTTGGGTCATGTAGGAAAAAGATTTCTTTTATTATTTTTTAAAGCAATTTTGATTTCATATTTTAAAGTAAACAAAAATATTTTCACAAACCAATTTTCATTTGATTCCAGCTGGAGGGGTTTAATACAACATTGATTTTTTACCCATCAGTCAAAAAATCAATTATGTGTCAGCATAGCTCCCTATTTATGAAGAATAAACATTACTTATTGCATTGATCTAGAGCCTGGTCTACACCTTCCCTTTTCCAGCATAGGGGAGAAATAAGAAGTTAAGAAAGATGTACAGATTGCTGAGGATAATCTCTGTAAGAGAGTATTTCCTCCTGCAAAATTACTAACCATTCTTTGAGGACAGGATTAATTTAAGAGTAGGCTTAGATGCAATTCATAATGCTAAATGAGCAGGTGGCATTCTAAATAGTCACGCAGAAGTTTCTGCCTCTCTTGGCAAACACAAATGTTTGATGTGAACAAAGCCAAAAGGGTTTTGTTATTTACTGAACACTCGACTCTGGCTCCCATTTCCAAGGTTTCCTTCCCTTGGGACATGTGGGCCTTCAGTTACTCACCCAGATTAGAGGTTACCCTTAAAAGTGTTCTGAATAAGGCAGCACAAGGCTCTCAGGAGGTTTCCACTGCTTAAGAAATGCCCTCAAATATTATGCTTCCAAAAAGGGAAGGAGGGAGGGCACTTGGATAAACAGGGGGGGACTGGCTAAAAGAGAAGTCCAGCCACAAAAGTAACAACCAAATGCCAGGATGCAGGAAACAATTAAGGAGGATTGTAGTTCCTAAGAGGAAATCAGAGATCACTATGTACAGTTTTCACTAAACCCTTTTATTGCAGTTTGAGCTCAGTACAGCTGTGCTGTAATCAAACAGAGGGAACACCAGCAGGGAACAGGGTGGAATCCGTGTGTGTGTGAAAATCTGCTGAAACTCTTTGGGTCACCCACGTAGAGAAAGCCCAAGCCTGTGCTGAGCAGCATCAAAAGCACAGGCAGGTAGATGATTACAAGAGCATATAACAGATTAGTGCATTTCAGTTCTGTAAACTTCACAAGCTTTGTCCACCCTGCAGAAGGTATTGAAACAGAACTGCAGAAAACCACAACCACGTGGTGTGTGCGTGTGTGTGGGTGTGTGTGGGTGTGTGTGTGGGTGTGTGTGTGTCAGGAAACATGCTCAAAGGAAAGGATGTTTCATGAAACATCTCCACTGTTGGGGAGAGTGTTGCCAACGCCTGCCAATGAACCAGAGCAAGGCGGGAAGTTCTCTCCCTGGTCACGATGCTTGTGCATCATTTCCCTTCTGTGCCTGTTTCCCCTTTTCCAGTTTTCTGCAGGATAAACCTTTCAGTGCAAAACCAGGTTATTTCTGTGTAGCTGCCAGTCAGTCCACACTGCCAAAGTAAAGGGGTGTCATATGCACACAGAGTTTGGTGTGCTTTCAAATACAGAACAAGAAGTTAAAACCACCTCCTGAGCAAGTTTTTAACAGGGAGCAGAACGTTCTGAGGCAGCCCTTACAAATGCAGCCACCACACTTCACAGCAACAAAGGAGCTGCCGAGCACCAGTAGGACACAAGCTCTTGAAATGAAAACAATGCTGGCAAAGCGAGGTGGTGGTTGTATCATCGGTGAATAAGCACCATGATAGCTTTAATTAAGTAGAAGAAGGAACTTTGGATTCTGGCATTCTTCAGTGCCCTGGAGTTTGAGGTGAAAATCACAGAATTTCTATTTTAATGAACATCATGGAGAAGAATGACTTTAATAAAACAAACCTACTTGATTTCTATGGCATTTCTTTTCAGACACGTTTACCAGCAGGTCTCTCCTGCCCACTGCAGAAGAGATTCTGTTTTCATCTACCTGCACGTGTCCTCTGCTACAACACTGACAGGTTTCCCGTCCTCAGTCTTGAAATCTTGCAGGTGATGCATATAAAGGGAAACAGAGCTTGTTCTTCTAGTGTTGCTGAATGACATAATATGGGCTAATTTGGACTGAGGTACCAGTCACTGAAGGGTGAACCCTTGTCAGTGCTAGAGGCCATTTCAAAGAAGCCACAGGTGTGAAGAATTCCAATCTCTTACGAGCTAGGACCAGTAGTAAGATGTAAAGAAGTTAAACTGCTGTTAAAACTGATTTAACAACTGGGTCCTGGGGAAGGGAAAGAATATTCTCTCCTCCTCTCCCTTCAATAGTTCTTCTACTCATCCTGAGTGGAAGAGAAACTGCAAACTTGAAAACATTGACAAGTAGAAGAGTCTTTTGTTGTAGGAGCTCATAACTTTAACTGTCAGCCAGTGCTGCAACAAATCACCCATCTGCAGTGCTGGTGATAGAAAAATTAGTTCAGAGAGCCAACAAGTTGGCTAAACACATCATTTAATGTGGTTGCCAGAAATCCCTTCATAAAAATTCATGACTCCAGCAGCTGGTCCTAGTTGCCATGGGACTTCTTGTGTGTTCTTCCTTGGAAGGCAGAGAAACCAAAACCATACCCCACATCTCAGGAAAGATCTGTGCCTGATTTTAACTAAATTGAACAAGGAAAGGCTCCCATTACCACCCACTGCAGAGGTGGCTTTTCCATCACCTACGGCTCAAGGGCATCTTTCCAGTCCCCTCTACTCTCCATAGGATCAGGCAGCAATGAGCTTTGAACACAATGATCAGACCCAGCAGAAATAACCCAGAAAGATTTAGAGATTTTGCTGTATTCATCCAAAGGGGCACTGCTACTCATGTTCATGTCTTAACAAAGCACAAATCTTTAGCAGGAAATATAAAATGGAAATGTCCTGTAGTGGTGTGCAAATAGTTCCCTTCTGGTCAAGGCCTTACAAACATTTCTTTTTATGCCTCTTTTTAAATAGAGCTAACTGGTTTCCTGTGGCATATGCAATGAGGTGGACAGATGTGCAGGGCCTTGTAAATCAAAGTATTCTTTGGGATGTATTTTTTATTCATATAACCTAATAAGAAGAAATTTGGCAACTGATCCCCCAAGTATCAGCAAAGTGAGCTAGGTAACATGTTCTGAGAAAGCTCTGCAGAGAGAAAAAGCTCTTTTCTGCCTTGTGCCTTGCAAGGCTGTTACTGCTTTTGCAAAGCAGGCAAACCAACCATTCCTTAAGCGCAGAAAATTGGGGATGAGTGTCCTGAAGCTGTTGATGCTGACAAAGCTTTATTATTAATTTCTTCAGCTCTCCAGTACTTTGTGAGAACTCTGTCTTTCCCATGCATGCTAACTAAAACAAAGTTACCAGTGTTTATTCACACCTGCTACTTGTTTTTCCCAGATTGTTATGGCTTCATTTAGAAAAACACTTGCCAACATAAGTGCTGGAGTTGGGCCAACCCCCTTGAGGGTCTCTGGCCAGAGAACCAATTACTTTATGCCATCTAGCTCACTTTGAGAACTAACATAGAAAAACCTCAGGAAAAAGCCATTAAAGGGGGGCTTTGCTGCTTTTCTACTGACCTGGACTTGTGTGGTTTTTCCACCTGTCCGTGTTACAACAGCGACACCAAAGCTCCCTCAGAAAATCAGATCACCTTATAAAACTGTGAGTTACTGTGCCACAGGACACCCAATCCTTCACATACAACTGTACCTGACGTGGGAGGAGGGAACTCTGGAAATCCTGCCTGCAACTGAACCATGAAAGAGAAAAGGTGATTTCTCTGCTTCTAATAGGATCGTGCTCCCCAGCCATTTCCTAAGACCGTGTGTAGCCCTGTAAAAGGAACCAGAGGGAAAAAGCAAGGAGAAGCAACCATAGGAAGTAGCTGAATCCTGACTAGAAGTGAGGTCACATTCTGTTATCAGTTGTTTTTCTCCAGCTAAAGTGGCCTGTAATCTTCAGAACACACCGGGGTAGGCTTCAGGCTAAGGGATTATATGAAGGCTCCAGAGCACTTAAAGGGAACTTCTAGAGGGATGGAGCTGAATTCCTGCTTTTAGGGGGCTGAGGATCTGTGTGAAAGACATGCAGGATCTCCCAAATGCCCACATTTCAGCAGATTTCTTTCTATTGCTCTTTGTTGTGACATGTGGATCCAATAAGCATCCTCTTCCCTTCTGCATATCACATACTTGCTTTGCTTGAGTTTTCCCACCCCAGCACACACTTGCTTTGAAAGCCTGCCTCCCTTTCCATCGCTCGCTTCCTTCAGTAACAGCTCCCAAACTTTGTGCTCCGGGCACAAAGGTTACTCCTGCAGCCCAGGTCTGGTTTGAGCAGCACAGTGCTCTTTGCCACAGCAATGCTGCAACTTCGATTGGCTCTGAGGATGTGAGACAGGGCGAGGCTTAATGGCTCTAAGTCAATTAATGCTTTCCAGACTTTACACTCAACCTTAGTACTGTAGTGCCAAAGGGCCAATCTGGACCAGCAGGAAAAGGAGAAGACATGTGGGAGAAGAACCTGCTTTGTAGTCACGGCCAGGGCTGTGAGCTCAGAGGGGTTGTGTTTTGCTCAGTCTTTACACCTCCCAGCCCTGCCTGGGGCTGGACAAGGCAAGCTGCTTTGTTAGTGACAGTGCACAGATGTCAGCACCCAGCTGAACTGTACTTTCCCCTGAGGTTCCTGACTCAGTTTCTCTTCGGTCTTCCATGGGTGATTGCCTCCCAGTAACCCCTGTAAGTCCCATGCTGGCTGCCTGCACCACAAGTCACTGCTGCTGCTGTGCACAGCAGAAAGAGGAAACAGCCAAATGGTACACTGATTGCAAAATGCATTTAGTCCATAGAAAGCAATGGAAAAATTTACTAGACAGAAGAATTGCAACTTTCAACATTTTGCTGGACGAAGAAACTCCCCCATCCCAACAGCCTCGTTTCCCCCCTTGAACTTAAAGCTGCATCTGCCAACATATGGGCTGAGTACAGATTGCCGTGTGCAGGCTGAAGGTGTTTTAGCAAGTTCTCCCGCTAGGAACAGGTGCATCTTCCTAATGCCCTTTCAAGTAACATATGGACTTCAGAGAAAATCCAGCAGGGTTTTCACATCTCATTCTCCCGGCTCTGTCTGCTCAGACACTGTAGGGAAACCCATCTGTGCCAGCTCTCAAGTTCCCTTTGTTGTGCGCTGCCACTCCCGTTGTGACAGTCACCACCACAGTGCAGATTAAAGCTCCTATTTTGATGTTGATGTAGGCTCATCTATGCCTGAGGCTCCTGAGTTTATTACAAAGGGTAAATTCATGAGTTAAATGCTTTGCATACACCCAAAACTTTCCGATGCTGTTTGGGACTGAAGTGCAACAGCAGGTTCCCACACCCTTTGCTCCTCACCTGGTTTTTCAGAGTCCAGCTGCGACAGCTGACCGGATTTAGCAAAAGCATGCCTAAGCACTTAAATCTCGTGTGAACTGATGGCGCTTGGAGTAGGGATTCTTGCCTTCCAAGGAAGAATTTCAGACTGGGAGAGAGCCACCTGATGAATGAAACTCAGGCCTGAAGACTGTCTGATCCTGGAAGATCCATCTAGCTTGCAGGTGTGCAAATTAAGAATAAAATTAGGAATAGTGAGCCTAGAAAGGTTATACTTTAATTCTCATTCCTGCTACACACCTACTAGTGGTTCCCAGGCTCTCCTTCCTAGCTCACCTGCTGGGCAGGTGGGTGTCTTCATCTGTATGTTATTCCAAAGGCTCTTCATCTGTATGTTATTCCAACCTCTTTTCCTGACATAAAATGAAGGATGGTTTCCTGGTGAGGACACTCAGACAGGACTTTTACCCCTGAAATTATCGTAGTGAACTCACTCTGATGAACTTGCTGATCACTGGACTGACCTGGATCTTCAGAAGGAGAATACGGACAGCTAGGGACTGAATACATAGAAAAGCTCTGTGATGAAGGAAGGAAAAGAGATGAGAGGTTTTTTTTCTTGCCTCCAGAGACACAGAGTTGCAAATCTGTTTGGAAAATAGGTTGCAAATAATGCAAAGTTTGTCAGAAAATTAAATCGAGAGACCTAGACTCTGAAATAAACTAAGTTATCTCACTTAAAAATAATTACTTCCTTAACCATGGGGATATTTTTGTCTTTTTCTCATGTCTTACATGCTGACATTCTTCCCATTACCACTGTCATCACAGAGCTTTTCTGTGTATTCAGTCCCTTGCTGTCTGTATTTTCCTCCTGAAGATCCAGGTCAGTCCAGTGATCAGCAAGTTCATCAGAGTGAGTTCACTACGATAATTTCAGGGGTAAAAGTCCTGTCTGAGTGTCCTCACCAGGAAACCATCCTTCATTTTATGTCATCTGCTGTACATTGACCAACCACATAAAAGACAGCACTGAAAGAACTTTAACTCTGTGGCTCAAATCACCAATTACAGCTTGGAATGGAAACCTCTTACTCAGAAGGGTAAAGGAGCTGCTAGTCAAGAAGAGCCTGCCAAGAAAAGAACTGCTGGCAAATAGAGCCACTGTGGGCTTGTGTTCACAGATCACAGGTGCCAGGAGAAGCACCTCACCTTTCCTCTCCTTCCTTGGTGCCTCTGTACGACAGCAATGAGGCTCTGGGTGTGAAGTGGATGCTGTGGGTCATGGTCCAGCTGCACCAGAGGAGTTGTGAAGACCAGAAAGGCCTGCCCTCTGTATCAAGACCACCTCCACGAGGAAGGAAAGGTGAGTTATAGTTGTAGGTGACTCCCTCCTGAGGGGAGCAGAGGTTCTACATGCCAGACAGACACTCCTCTTAGGGAAGCCTGCTGCCTCCCTGGGGCCTGGGTTAAGGACATTGCTAGGAAATTTCTTAGTCCAAGGACCCTTGGAGTATAACCCATTATCTCTCTTCCATGTGAGTGGTAATAAAGCTATGAAGAGTAGTCCAAGGACAATCACAATAATACTTCATGGCCCTGGGATGGTTGGTAAGTGAATCTGGGGCAGAGATAATTTTTCTTTTCTTCTTTCTGGATGTTGGAATAAAGAGACAGAACCAGCCTACCAATACATGGCTTCACTACAGAGTTCTGCCCTCAGTCTCCTCCAGGCTGAACAGACCAAGTGACCTCAGCTGCTCCTCATAAGGCTTCCTCTCTAGAGCCTTCACCCTATTTCTAGCTCTCCTTTGGACACTCTTACACCTTTATCTCTTTCCTTTATTGTGGTGCCCAAACTGCACACGCTGCTTGAGGTGAGGCTGCACCAGTGCAAAGTAGAGCGGGACAGTCACCTCCTCCAGCCAGCTGGTGATGCGTTGTGCTCGATGCACCCCAAGACACAAGTTGGCACAAGATCATTCAGTGACATTGCTTTGTAAATGTCAGACTTGCAAGTAATTTCATAGCCTAGTTCTAGCAATGTGTGCCCCACTTAGCTGCTCAACTGTGAGGCACAACTTGAACACAGGAGAGGAGAAAATGTTGCTCTTTTGCTGCAAGTAGGTGCAGAGACAGGCTAATGAACTCCTATCACTCAAACTCTAATTTCAGTCCTGCCACTGAAAATCAGCCAAGATAAAATTTAGAATGGTATTGATTGAAAGCCATTTTTTGCCATTTTGATCCTTTTGCATAAACATGGAGCTGATCAGTCAGTCAGTCAGTCAGTCAGTCACGGGGTAGATGAGACTCACAAATTCTGTTTTAAGGGTGGCCCTGAAAAAGACTGCCACATGGAAAAGGGTGATGTTCTCTGCTTCCAGTGAAGTCTGGAGTTTAGATTTTGCTAAGGTCTTGTAAGTCACCTCACTTCATAACCACTGTACCTGATGCTGATGGTGGGGAAACATCAGAGCTGAGCATTTAAGAATCAAGACATTGGAAATGTTTTTTCAGTTGTTCACACTTCTGACGCTTTTAAATGGAAAAAAGAAGTGACCCACCTGGATTAATAGTATAGCCTTTACCTTGCTGTGCACCACCATAGTTACAACTCTCCACATGACTACTGGAATATCTGTTACTGAATTTCTTTATAGGATTTTATTAATTCTATTCTGCAAGGGCAGAATTTAGCAGGCCCTTTTCCGTGGCTGAAATGAAGGAGAGTATTCCAAAGGCATCAGTGTTCCCACAAGAATTTGCCCCCAGGCAGCTAAAACACCTGTTGCCAGCTCTAATGGGACAGGGCCATGATATGGTTTTCTTTTTTTCAGCTTTACATCAGCCCACATGCTTGGGAGATTTTGCAGACCAGAATTTAGGAATATTCTAAATTCCTTAGAATTTGTAAGAGTGTTTGCAAAAAAAAAAAACCACCCAGGTTTGGAAAATTCTTGGAGGATCAAAAGCTAAAGTTAGCTCAGTAATACTGGTCATGAGCAGGTCCTGCTGCTCAGATTCTGAATCTGAGAGGCACTCCTTTTTTATTGACACAGCTGATATTGCTAGTGCATTTTCCCAACCGAGCTCATGGAGTTGTTCTGATGGGGGGATGGCTGAAATACAAATATGGGCAAGACTGCCAGATTGACTCTGTCACACTCCCACAAATTCCCAGGATCTTTTTTTCCCCTCATGTAGGTAAGGCAGAGGAAGTAATATTTCTGTGTTATGTACTGAAAATACAATAACTTACAATATGAAAAGGAATAATGATCAGCCATTATAATTATTTACTCCTAAATAGGCAAAAACCATTTTCATTGAAGAAATCTGACTTGGTGCCATTCTGTTTCTCCAGGTCAGTGTCCAGCCCACTTCCATCTCTTTCCTTCTGCCTTTATTAACACAGAGACAGGTTCTCTTTTGAGCTTTAATTCAGGGATGGGAAAAATATGATATATGATATAATATATGATCCTTCTTTAAACCTGCCTCAAATCTCTTTTTTTGCAGTGGTGAGTAAAGGAAATTCTGAAGTGAATAGGCCACTGATGTGCCCTGACGTGCCCAGACTCTCACAGCTGGCACTGACTGGTATTGGTTGCTCCAAATCCTGACATTTCCTTTTCTGGGCATATCAGTTTATCCTTCATTGATTCAGATCATAAGTTCCCTTATGATACAAAAATTTTGTTGTTTTATGCTCGTGTGGTGCTAAGCACCATCATGTCACAAAGTGTGGTACATAGAAATACACAAAATAAGGTTCTGGTTAATAACAATAACCACAGCTCTACCTGAAGAAATCTGAAGCAATACAAGAAATAACAAGAAATGAAGGCTTCTGTGTGGCTGGAAACAAAGAGTTCCATGGGCTGCCTAAAAATTTCTAAGACTAGATATGACTCATGTCGTAGACAATTCAGCAAAGACAAAATTTAAATGGTTTCTGACATACTGTTTCAACCATCAAACTTCCATTTGCTGATTTTTTCTGTATTTTTACTACAGCAACTTTCTAAACACCCAAGCGGAACTAATTTTTCATTTTAAAAGACAGTAAAGTTATGATTTTGCCCTTTGTTAGGCAAAATGCTAATAAAAGGTTCTTGAACAACTGCTGAAATAGTTGATGGGTCTTAAATGCTGTGTTCATTCCACTGAAGACCTGCTGCCCTGCCATGGAGTAGTTGTGTGCCTTCCTAGGGGAAGAAAACCCATGTTTGTCTTATTGATTCAGTCATCAAGTATTCAAAAAAATCTCTCTGCTTTAGAGATAACACACTGATAACAACCTTTGCAATAGGCTGCTCATAATCTTGAATTTCTGCTTCCCGTGTTAGCAGCAGAACTCTCCTGAGGCCTTTTCCCTGCTAAACCACTGGCCTGGATGAAGTGGGAAATATGCTGTGTGTATTGAGAACATTTACTTGTAACAGAGGCACTGCCTGAAACAAGAGCAATCTCCAGGTTGCCTCACCTTCTGCTCTAAATCCAAAGCTTGAGGATTAGAATGCATTATCCCCTTTCCCCTAATCCACAAGGCTCCACTGGGGACAGCACATGCGAGCACACAAGTCCCAGGGTGCTGAAGACATCTGCTGTCCTAAGAAAAGTGCAGTTGCAGAATGCTGGTGTAGCACTTGCACTGGCAGGACTTTTAACCAAATAAGGTGCCATGAATTTCGTTCACAATTGGACCAGAAAGGTGTTCAGGAGCATGCTGTCTATCCCAAACCATGTCCCACTCCACTGTCATAATCTGAACACTGAACTTTATGTTGGGTGTAACTTGAATGAGATATTTTTGAGAACTCATAGTCAAAACAAACAGACAAACAAACAAATAAACAATAATCAATAACACAAAGCCCCCAGATAGCTAATGCAACAGGTCAATACACAAGAGTTATTTGCAGCAGCTAACTAAGCTCAATTTTACTTCCCAGTCATTGAACCATGTCTTCAGCTGGTTTAAATTCACAGAAATTTCTGAAATTCAGTGGAAAAGGTCTAAGTTACTATTCCATGTCCACGATTTACCCAAAATGCAAAGGTTTTAGAAGATTATAAAATATAAATAAGAACACGATTGCCCACACCCCTGCCCTGCATCTCAACTTCCCAGTCACCTTCTCCTGGCCAGTAAAACATGCTTGGACCCTGGAATCTCCTATCAAAGAACTCATAATCCCACACGCCTCCAAAGGTTTTTGGGAGAGAGGTCTTTCAGCTGATTTCCTAACTATTTTGCAAGCAAGTATGACTCTGTTCTGATGAATCCCCAGTGAGTTAAAACAAAACTGAAAAGAAAAGCAGATTCTGGTAAGTGAAAAAGCATCACAGGTTGAAACCTCTGATAAACTGTGAAACAGCAATGCCAGCTGCCTTAAAGAAAGAGAATTAAAAACAGACTAAATGGTCCTCAATACAAGAAAGCTAGAACTAAAACAACATTTCTACCTTTAGCAAGTCAAAAATAACAGTGAAGATTCCCAAGATGCAGAAGCTGGAACCTGATTGGAGAAAAAAAAAAAGTCTTATTTCTTTTACTTACTAATCGTTTTTTAAAAGATGTATCTAGTCATCTTTGTGGTTTTGAGGCTTTCTAGCTAATAGTTGGGAGGCTTTAAATGTCCTTCCTGCTTCAGAAAAACAAAACCAACATGTAAAATAAATTCCAGTTGAGGTCAAGAGAACCTGCATTGCCTTAACTTCAAGGCAAAGAGCTGCGGCCAGGAACTGTGTGCTTTGCCTTTTCAAGTGGAATCTCAGGGGATCAGGATCTGTTTCTCTCTCTCTCTTATGTCCCCAATTATTTGACAAAGAAGCTCTTCCCTTCAGCTGCCCCGAGTGCAAATATTCAGGCTGCTCTGTATATTGCTGATCTTGCAAGCCCTACGGACAGACTTTGTCCGGATAGGGGCACAGGGGCAGGGCTGAGCTCGGAGCAGCTCCCTCTGACACAACCCCAGCTTGGCCTGTCCCCATCCCTGCAGCAGCAGCAGCTCTTCTGCTCCGTTCTGCCAGGCTCTTTAACTTATCCCTTGACATCTGCCCCAACATCTCTTCAGCAGACCCAGAGGGAACAGACATTCCCCCTGTACTCCTGCCCAGTCCTACTCTTCTGGTGCTCAGGAGAAGTTGGCACCACACAAGGCTCTTATAAAGACTTCTTGCCTCACTGCAGGTGGGCAAGGCTTACAAAAATGAATCCTGTGCTGCTGACAGGGGTTCCTACCTAATAAAGCAACCAGAATTTGGGCAGGAGAATGTCAGCTAGGCAGGAGTTAACACAGAATCACACTGTCCCCTAAACTCTGTGGCCTTAGTCTGAATCAGTTCAGATCCTATTAATCTACCAATTTTCAGGAAGCATGCATGGGTGCTGGGGAAAAGTATTGATGTTTTTCTGCTTTTTCCAGAAAAAATAACTTAAACACGCATGCTTGTTAATAGAGTGGAGAAAAATGCACATCTCTGCTCCGTATCATTCTTTGGTTATTTTCACCAATAAAATTTAATTTTTCCTTTTTGGCAGACATGCTATTTTTATATTTGGAAATTTGTCTGTATTTCAAAGGGAATTTTTGTCATTTTCTTTGACAATGTAAAAGAGAAGCAAACAAACTGGCAGAGAAAACACGTGGGTCACTTGGACCAATGCTGACATAATCCTTCAAATAAACCTTTAGATTTGTTTTATCATTTGTACAAGAAATTTAATTCTCTTTTTCAAAATGTGCCTTTGGGCAACTACACAAATCCTATTCCATTAGTGTAATTGTGCTAATTTTAATCACAAGCAGCTTGTAATCACTGAAATACCTTCTGACTAAAACTATTAAAGCATTTGACAGTGATGCATGCAAAACAGCATCCTGTGATTAGGTTGTATCATTAGTGGGAGATGTTTCAGCTCATATGATTAAATCTTCTTGACATTTGGTATTACATTTGCGATAGCTGTTTGATCATGCACTCGCACACATGACAACAAATCTACACTCATGCAGACAAGGTCAGCACAGAAATGCTGTAAACAGCATAACAAGCAGACTTGCATTTGCCCACATGGAACAGAAAGAAAGAACCTGTCTTGAAATTCATTAAATATCCAAGAGCCTGGCTGCTGTGGTCAATTTTCTCAGTGCAAGCATTACAGGGATTTTGCTCCAAACAGCAAGAACTGACAGGAAAACTTCTGTGTCAGTCTCCTAATCCACGTCACTCTTTTATCTCACTAACTACTGCCACAACAGAAGATGAAAACCTACCCTGCTTTAAGGAAACTTTCCTCTCTGATTGCTCTGTCAGTCCCACTGCCAGGGCCCCAGGCTGGCACTGCTGGGACCGAAGCCCCTTGGCAGCACAGGGGGTTCCAGTGACCCGATGGGTGCCCTGCTTGAGTCCCCCCACACCCCACACTCACACAGTCAGACAGGTTTCCCTCACTGGCTGCACTCCAGGATTCCCATAGCAGAGTCCCAGATGTCTGCATCCTTCACACAATTTAATTGTGCTGCACGAACAGCTGAACAGAAGCAGCTCCAGCTGGTAGCTCTGAGGAGGGACCCAGAAAAAAAGGCATCCCTGGGCTTTTGTACCCTCCCAGTCCAAGTGTGCCACAGTCTGAGGTCTTCCTGTGGAGCCATCAGCTCCTGTTGGGCCTGAGTGTCTGGGCACCTGGCTGGAGCTGCAGGTCCCTGTGCCCTTTGTGGTGCCACCTCATGGACCCTTGCCTGGGGCTCCAGCCATTCCCCCCACCAGGGATCAACCTGCAGCTCCCACTGCAGCTTCTCCCTGAGCTCCTGGCACTGCGTGTATTCCTCAGTCCTGAAAACACTTCAGCAGGCACAGCCACTGGCAGCTCCAGAACTACATTCCTTCCAGCAGCAGTGTGTACAGCCACACTGATTTAAGGTGGCCACCAAAGTGTGGGTTTAAAATAAAAGCATTGGTTTCTACTTCAAATAATGTCACGGATGTGGGGACAAACTGTTCTGAGCGTGTTCTCTTTGATAAGCCACAAGCTGCAAGCTGCTGTTTCCATCTCCCTAAGGTCTGGCCAGCATCCTGGTACAGATGGCTGTTGTACACATCTCTGCCAGGACAGCCAAAGTGCCAAGGCTGTGTGGTGCTGACATCCCCACTCAGCCAGGGAGAAACCTTTATTTCGGCACAGTTACACTGGCAGAAGATGAGTTTTGGCAGCACAGACTGCACTGGCACAGGATGAAGTGAGCAGAATTTGTTCAAAGCACAGATTTGCTTTCCTTGAATGTACCAGGCTTATCAAAGCACTTTTGTTAAATTCCCACTGTGTGCATGGCACACAATTCCAACAGGACCGGGATTTTCGTCTCAAAGCCATAAGCTGTGTCATGAGGAACTGCTAAGGTCATTCCCACTGGGAAACAACTGTGATTTGAGAAACCTTTCCCATCATCAATTTATTTTGATGATGTAATATACACAAAGACTCTCTACAGGCAGCTCCACTGCACATGCTGGCCCGAGACTGAAGAGCTGTAATTTTGGAGGATGCAAAGGTGTTATGAAGAGGTAGATCACAGATATATTCTGTTTATTTGCACACAGAGGGAAATTTCAGCAGTATGTATCATCCCAGAAACCTTTTATTTTTCCTTTTCTTTTTTCAGAAGTAGTTCCTTACGAGAAGCATGCAACTGACAATGAACTAAAGGCACAGTTTGATCTTAGGGGTCTGATAAGAAGTGAAAAGTAAAATGACCACTGCAAGCATTCCTGAATTAGAGGCGATCAGGATCCTGAGAAGATCACTAGAGTTGGGTCAGACTTCTTAAACCCTTTGTCATCCTAAAGCAATCAGTTCCAATTTCATTTGCTTTCAGTCAAAAGACAGCCTTCAGCTAAAAGCATTTATTCAATTAAGACATTTACACTGAGTCTGTTCAAGTGCAGGCTGACAATGTTTACTTACCCAGAAATTTCTACCTCGTTTTCACTCTGTCTGGAATTCCTCTGTCATTTTTTTTGTTTGGTTGGTTTTTCTGTTTTGTTTGGGTGTGGTTTTTTTTTTCCCCTTAATATTTTTTAATTTTTTTTTTTTTAAAGGAGAAGCAGAGAGCCCAAGCAGGGTGAACCAGCTCATTAAAGGATTGGATGAGCATCAGAGCCAAAGCCATGGGATCAGGCAGAGAAGGAACACAGAGGGAGCTGAGTGGTTAAACTGAGATGGCCTTTGTCACTACTCAGGGAGAAGGAATACTTGTGGAACAAGATTTTGGTTTCTCCTTTGCTTCTTTTTTTACTCAAGGGGTGACAGGAGATGGTACCACAATGGTGTTTCACTATTATTTCCAAGCAGAAAATTCCAGTTAAATTGTCAAGTTAGATGTCCAGGAAGTAGACAGGGAACTTAACAAAAAACCAGGTGTTTTCTGCAACATACTGGAGTTCTGTTGTAACCTTGAAATTCAGTAGAGATTGAATGAAATCACCTCAAAATCCAAGCCAAATTACACATGAACTGTTACTGAGTTTCAGATGAACCTTAGATTAATGGTTTTGGCCAGAAAGCGTGGGAAATATGTTAACTTCATAAGATCAAACCGCAATAAGGATGAAAATAAGCAGTTTAAGCTGAGCTTTGTTTTGAAAGGTTTTGCAAAATGAAGCCCAGTTACTGGGAATTCACATGATGCAAACTCAGAATTAAAACCTCCACAAAGTCCCTGAGAAATGGAGCAGGAGTATTTGACACTGGGCTCCTACTTCCCTTTACGTGTTCCTAAGTGACAAGTATTGTTATTCCAGTTTTTATGCTTCTTTTTCCAAGTTTGTACATGAACACTCAGATCTACCTCAAACATCTTCCCTTCTGCTGAGGGATTATGGTGAAGGAGCATAGCTTCAGGTTTGTATATTTTTGCTTGTGTACTTCTTTGGGTATTTTAATATGAAAAAAACCCAAACCCACAAATGTCTGTTTTGCAATTGAGTGTGGGTTTTTTTTTTTTTTTTTGGCAAATATAAGTTTAAAATTGAAAACAGGGACTCAACAAATCAATCTTCTCATAATCAATATTCCTGATCATAAGTAAAGGCAGCAAACACTTCTGAGTTTTATTTTTTCCAGTTTGAGTTAAGGTCATTGCAAGATTACTGCTGACATCAAGACAGCACTGGAGGGTCAGGCTCTGAATTAAATCTGTGTGTTAGGCTGTCCAAAAGCTCCTGAAATACTGCATTTCAGAGCAGTTAAGGAATAATTGCACCTGGCATCGTGGCAACAGCACAGCCCTGGTGGGTAGCTAGTGCTGCTGGAGACACACTGAGAAAAATCCTTCCACAGAGGCCATGCAGCCAGGCCTTCAGAGATATGCTGGAATCCCGAGGCCCAAAGGAATTTTTGACAATATACAATCTGCTGTATGGCATTTGCCTGAGGAGCTAAGCATCCCCTTGGCTGCTATTCCAGCACAAGCTGGGCTGCCCCTGCCTGTTTGCAGAATTTCACATAATTCCTCAACATCGGGGGATGTCCCTGTCTATAGCAGGGATCATCTTAAAATTTAGATGCCATGCACTCACTGGGGCTCTTACAAGTTCTTCCAGCGATCCAGGTTGAGACCCAGAGGTCCCCTGGGACCTGTTCCTGTAGCAGAACAAACTGGCACTCAAATCCTCATCTCCTCCTTCTCAAGCACCACCACTGCACTCTGTGCATCTTCTCGTGTCATTCCAGCGTGCTGAGGGAAGGTGTTCTAAAATCCTCTTACAACAGGGTTCAGTGCAACAGCACATTGCAAATGCACTTCCATCAGGAGTTGTGGGCAATGCCTCCTTTTGCAATGTATTTACTTGGCTCTGTAAGCATCCAGGGCAAAGAGTAACCCTTGGCTAGTAATACAGCCCAGTGGTACAGTCTGTACACTGACAAGGGGCTGGAGCAGTCTGATGCTGTGGGAAACCAGAAACCAGGCACCAGCTATGCCACTGGTCAGAGCTGCTTGCTGGCACCCAGCATCTTTCACTTAGCAGGCACCAGGAACTATTACCAAAAAAAAAAAAGTTATCAGGAGGACCCCTGCCCTTTTTATCCCTGAAGGAATTATTTAGAGACACATTGTGCTTCAGATCCTGCGAGTCAAAATTTGCAGAGACCTTTCAGAGAGAAGTCAACTTAAATGTTATTACCAAAATCTGAGGAGTTAAAGCACATCCTGACATTGAATAATGTTTTAAAGCACTCAGGGGACTTTGCAGCTTCTTCTAAATGTGTTGTTAAATACCATCATTTTTGCAAATGAAGCAAAGGATCCAGGAAACTCCTTCAGAGTCTTGGTCAATTTGCTGTTTATTTACTGTAAGCCAGCTCTTCTTATGAGGAGGTTCCATGCCCAGTTAATAAACTCACAGTGACAACTGCAAGGTTGTAAAGGGCTAAATCACCCCCCTGTAGGATCTAACCCCAAATTAGTGTGGTAAAAGACTGCACTGTGCCATGGGAAGGTTGAATACAAGCTGTGGTTGCCCAGGACACTTCCAGGGCTGGAAGGACCCTGCCAGGCTACCCAGGCACATCCCCAGGGTGGCTCAGAAGGAGATATTTTCTCCAGTATAGGGCAGGCTGGAGCTTTGCTGCTCACTTCAATAAACCAAAATGGGTTGTTTGGAAATTGCCTGGAAACCAGAGTAATAATAAGCTTTCAAAAATTATGGGAGGGTGATTTTTCTCAGAAGAAGTGAGAGTATTATCCTAGCTGGAGAAAGACATACAAATAGGGAAGGAAATAAAAAAAGAAAGAAGAAGAAAATGCAGAGATTTCATTCTTCTCCAATAGAAATGCTGTAAATACTCTGTACCCCACCAGCTCAGTCAGCTGTGCAGCCCAAAAAACAAAACCACCCAACCAAAACTAACCCTTCTGGGCTGGGGGGATTCACATTTCTGGTGTCAGGGGAAATTTGACACGATCCTATCTTTACCTAAAGGCACACACAGAGGCACTAAAAACCTGTGTAAGCAATTTGAAAGCTTGCCTAACCAGCTGATGATTTTTTTGGGTTTTTTTCCTTATTTCATTCCTGCCTTCTGGCTTGTTTTGATATTTTCCAGTGCTCAAAAAGACAAGGTTTGCCCAATATCAATAACCAGTAATGCTAAAGACACTTTTACCAGTAGCACCATCAGAGTGCAAGATTTGCCAACTGTGCCAGCTCCTTGTCTAAGAGCCAGATCCAGTCTTTGGACAATCCTGGTGCAAGAAAGACCAGCCCTTTATGCCAGTGGGGATGATGTGGCTTTTACCAAAAGGCTGCTCAGCAGCTCTTGTGTCTGTTCCAGAAGCATCTCTGTTTCTGCTGGGTACCACCTCCTCATGAAATGTGTAATACCAGCAAGGCATGGGGGAGGTGCTTTGATTTAAAGCTTTATACTTCTTAGCATAGAACAACAAGATGATAAGGAAGATGGAGAGATTAATACTCAAAGGCAGCACCACCAGCAGATACATTTGCTCTCTGGAAACTGGAAGTTTTTCTACTGAGAATTTTATTAAAAGTTCATCTAAGTGGAGCCAAATGGGTGCAGTAACTGCACCAAAGCTGCTTGCTTGGAGCAAATCAAAATAAAGAAATTGGAGGTCAAAATGAAATTAGTGCTAACACTCCCACTTGGGCTGCATCCTGGGAGCTTTGCATTGTATTTTTCACATCTTGTTTTTCAGTTAATTTTTTTTTCTGAGGCAGCTGATCTTGTGATATTCTGTCACGTTAGTCCCCCCTCCTACAGTGATGGAGCTTCCTGCCTGTGAGTTGAAATGAAGAGACTTCTGGAAAAGGTCTAATTGGTTTGGGGGCTTTTTTTTTTTCCCCCCTAAGGTGGATCTGAGGGGATGTTAGGAAGAATGGCCCTGCAGTCACCAATGAAATGACAGCACCTGCTGTGAACTCTCAGCAAATTTAACCCCACTGACATAACTCCTGACCAATAAAACAGGAAGAATAATACACAGATTTGTCCTCCTTTGCCTCATGTATCAAAAATACTATTCTGTTGGAGCACACCATCTTCTCAGTCTGTAAAGAGCATGGTGTGGGTGCCTGGTACCAGATGCTTCTCAACAGAAATTCTGAACAATGCCACCTCCCCCGCCAAGCCTGAAGGACACTGAAGTGAAGAGAGAGAAAAAGCATCTCCAGAAAAGCCTAAGGCTGATACTGTTGAGGATAATGACAGACAGGAGCCACACAAAACTGAGAAAAGGAAATGGAATCTCTGAAAACGACTAATAACTAACAATTTCCTTTTGAGATTAATAAGCTGGGGAAAGCAATGGATCTTGCAGGACAATGGGGTTGGACAATCCCCCAGCAAGAAGAAAACCACCCTGTTTGTGTAAATGGCATTTTTCTGTCTCAGTCCCTACTATAACATAGTTCTGCTCCACAATTTCCCCCCGTTATTTCTCCATTTTCCAGAGGATGGAGACAGATTTATTCTCACTCTGCTTAGCTGTGTGACTTTCTGCTGCATGCAGATGGTCTTTTTATGGAAAAACAAAGGATAGTTAAGTCTCCATGTGCTTTTTTTTCCCCCCTGCTGAATGACCTTCCTATTCACCAGTTCATCTCAGCAATCATATGAGGAACACGGGAGTTTTTCTGATCATTTGCTTTTTTTTTTTTTAACCACAGTTGGGCAAGGCTTCAGTTCTAGCCAGTGAGAACTTCCCATAATACTCTCTAAATTAGCAGTTCTTTCAGGCTGCAGCTCTCAAGGGGACCAGCACATTTGCATTGGTGACAGCCAGCTACTGCTCCAGGGTCACTCCAGTCACATTTCTTTCGCATCAAGTTGACACTCAAGGTCAAATGCCATGTTAGCTTTGACACTGCAGTGATATTGGACTTCATCAGCCTCTCAAGGTCAGGCTGTTCTTGGCTGAGCAGCCCAGAGAGGGAAGCCTGCTTTCCTCCCTCTGGGAAATGCTGGAGCAGTTGCTTCTACAGGAGGAGAAATGGCAGGCAGGAGAGGAATGCTGGCTGAGATGTGAGTTCCCTTTTGTGCTGCTATTGCTGTAGCAGCATAACAAAATCATCCCACCCCTCCTGCTCAGGCAGAAGGAGTGAATGCCCACCAGTCTGTCCAGTCCATGCTTAGGCTATGCTAGCACCCTCCTGCATTACAGATTACTGCCTCCTTTTAGGACATATGCTGTTAAATCCTCGGCACAGACTTCTGTCACGCCCTTAGAATCCAAAGCTGTGTTATTTTCTCTGTGCAAACTAGCAAGTTGCATTCACTCCTCTCATTCACCTGACCAGCCTGTGTCCCATGTCAGTTCAGAGAAATCAAAAGCATTAACCCTCTCGCATAAAAGCTGAGTTTTAATTGCTTGATAATAAGTAACAAACCACCTTCACAGCCCCTGACAATGAAGCAGACTCTTAAATGGGCAGTGTCAGATGGGGGGCTATCAGGCACCTGTGCACTTGTACAGCACTACACATGGGAGGGAGAACCTCTGTTTGCTTTTTGCAACATCTGGGGAAGCATCCTGGAGACAGACACGTCATTTAAAATCTAGAAGCAAAACAGGCAAAGGAAGAATATTCACCTTATTGAAGACACTGTGATTGGGACAAGTGACATCCTTCCCACCCTATCAAACTACTGCAAGGATTAACCAGCACTGGATATTTACGTCTGAGAACAGTCCTAAAAATGAGTTGCACTGCATGCAGACTGAAAAACAGACAAAGTGAACCATTCAGCTTACATAACACCATAAAAAAAGAAAGCTTGC
The DNA here is from genome assembly GCA_013399225.1 of Rhipidura dahli. Classification (NCBI taxonomy): domain Eukaryota; kingdom Metazoa; phylum Chordata; class Aves; order Passeriformes; family Rhipiduridae; genus Rhipidura; species Rhipidura dahli. Next base: position 109,956 of record VXAC01008685.1, read on the forward strand.
TACGATTCAAAACTTAAAAAAAGAAAGAAAAAATCGATCAGGACATAAATGTCTTCTGGCTACCACACAAACAGCCACCTCAGCATCTTCTGCAGCTTTAATTGCATTTTGGTTCAAAACCTTCAGTATAACTCAGTAAAAATAAATAAATAATAGCAGATGAACACGTCTGACCCTTTGTAAATACAGGAGCAAGCCATCTATACAACACCTATTACTTCAATAAAATCTTTTGAAGCAAAATATGTGAAGAAATGTCACATAAGAAACAAAGTCAAATCATGGCATTTGAAAAGTGAACACATTTCTGTTTGGCTGAAGTAATTTCTCTTTTTCCCATGCCTGAAACATTTGTTCTGCAATTTGAAAATGTCTCCATTGAATTTTATTCAATGCCATTGTAGTTGCTGCTTCTTTCTCATCTGGGTCTCCTTTTTATTTGGTCCATCATACCAAAATAAACTTATGCAATCCAAAATGCTCTGTTTTGATGCCATTTCTTTTTCCCTCACTAAAGAATCTCCATATCCAGCTTAGTCCTTTTCATCTGATCTTTGAAAAGTCTTTCCTCTTTTTGGTGTTCTAACCCAACACGCTGTTTTTAATAGGGCTTAGCAGAGAGTCATCTTGTACTAAGATAACATAAACCTCTTTTGTTCCACTCCAAAAGCTAGAATAGAATAGTGGTAGGTGACAAAATGTGATCATTAAAAAACTTGAACGTAAAATAACTTCTCAAACTCTTCTATCACATGCAATAGTCCCCCCATCCTCTTCTCTACTCAGAATCTTCTGGAATAGCTGTTGATACCTGGGCAAGGAGAGTGTGAAATGTTCTTTGACATACTTTGCACAGAGAAAAGCCTCCTTCTTCCATCTTCCTTCTTCCATCTTCCTTCTTCCTTCTTCCTTCTTCTTTCTTCTTTCTTCCTTCTTCCATCTTCCTTCTTCTTTCTTCTTTCTTCCTTCTTCCATCTTCCTTCTTCCTTCTTCCTTCTTCCTTCTTCCTTCTTCCTTCTTTCATCTTCCTTCTTCCTTCTTCCTTCTTCCTTCTTCCATCTTCCTTCTTCCTTCTTCCTTCTTCCTTCTTCCATCTTCCTTCTTCCTTCTTCCTTCTTCCTTCTTCTTTCTTCCTTCTTCCATCTTCCTTCTTCCTTCTTCCTTCTTCCATCTTCCTTCTTCCTTCTTCCTTCCTGCTTGTTTGACAGTTTCTCCTCAACTGCTTGCACCTTCCCCTGCCTGAGTTGCAGCACTGGAATGGGAGTGTCTAAAATACTTTTCCTAGTCTCTATCACATTCCTTTTCTCCATCTCACGCTTCAGAAAGTAGACCTGACTATGAGGAAGAACTTCTTTACTGTGAGGGTGACTAAGCACCGGAACAGGCTGCCCAGAGAAGTTGTGGAGTCTCCTTCCCCGAAAATATTCAAAACCTTTCTGGACACAATCCCAGGTCACATGCTCTAGGGGGCCCTGCCTGAGCAGGGACATTGGACTGGATGTCCTACAGTGCTGCTTTGCAGCTTTACCCATCTGTGATTCTGTGACCTAAATCTCATCTTATGTGGATTTCCTATTGTTGGACATAACCCACAAAGGAAATGCAGAATATGCATTTCAAATGCATTGAGCTGACACAGAACCCTCTGGTTATTTAATCCTAAAAGAGAATTCAGCAAGCAGTGGGATAAGATCTGCATGTTTCATATGCTGAGAGAGACCCTGGCACTGGAGAAATATGGGGTTTGTTGAGCCTTCCTCCAAATTTCCAAAACTCAATTTGAGAGAAATCGAACAGAAAGACATGGAAAAAGATGAAACAATTCCTCTTGGGGTAATGCACCTGAACCTCTGGCAGAGTAAACATGGAGGTTTTGGGAGAACTCTTAATCACAGCTACTGTGTCTCCTGTTCCCTCATGGCAGCCACATGGATATCCTACCAGAGAAGGGGGCAATTTCATATACAACAGTTCTTAGGATTTCTGTGATAGCATCAGATCCTTGTGAAATGGGTAATCTGCCAGTGACACTGCTCCCAGTGTACTAAAATACTCTTCCAGCTCTAAAATACAGGAAAAGGCTTATTCCTAATCATCGACAGGAGATGAGAGTATATTTAGAATCCTCTTGGTAAACAAAACCACAGATGGGGAGAATTATTTCCTTGCAGAAGAGGCTGCCCACACATCTTGTGCTCTCAGAATGGTTCAGCTTGTGTCAGCTCCAGATGATCTGCTTTTCACCAGCACCCTAAGTAAATACAAAGTGCAGGAGCTCACGGAAAAGGGAGCAAAAACCAATGTGAAGGCAGCTTTGTCATTACACATTAACACAGAGCTCTTCAAACATTGATCATATGGCTCTGGAGGAAAACATAAAAATCTTGACAGGGTTGCAGAAAAAGTGGAAGCTGTTCTGGTTGGAGCCCTTCCTGGGATTTCAGGATTCTCAGAATCAATATTTAAATCCTTGGTCAGACACATGCTCAAAGACAGCAATTATGACAGCTTAAAATAACACAAATCAACCAAGCAACAATTAATCAATTAATCTACAAATAGCCCCAGCAAAGCATTCTTCTTCGGATCTAATTAGGTGATAAAAACCTAGTTAGACAGTTATCAGTGAGATTAAAGATGGGCTTGCATCTTCAGGCCCTCTAGGACCTTGGGACCCCACAGTACTGACCTGATGCTGAAAAGCTCCATCTTTGCCACAGACCACCTAAGCCCACCCCCAAATGACAGTGACACCCCGAAAGCCCACACTTTGGTTTGTCCTAGCTTCTGCCTTCCTTACTTGTTTCCCCACAGCAGCTAAACTTTCCTGGAATGAGGGCCTAAAACAAACATGTGAAGAAAGTGTTCAAGTCACCTTTGAAAGAGAAAAGGTGTCTCTTGCTGTGTCCCTCTGATCCCAGAGGAAGCAGAGAGGCAGGTGTACTGGGAACTTGTGTGCATTCTCTGTTTCTTGCAGCTGGGGTGAATACTGGAAAAGCAGAACCTTAGGGATGGCTTTGGGAGGAGAAGAAGGATAAACAAATTCCTCCTGTGATTTTCATTGAACGACATCTTTTTATAGGATGAGCTATTGCAGCATGTTTGTTTTAAACTGAGCATATTTGAAGTTCTTGGGTATATTAAAACCTATTAAAGTACCCATTAAAGAATGTTTATTTATTTGGTCAAAACTGTTTACATTCAGGAAAAAAAAAATTTTCCTCTATCTGTTGATTAAACAGATTCTGAGAGGGTGAAATGGCACACAAACAAAAATTCAAAGCTACTCCTTAAAACAGGAAACCCTCAGCCTTGCCCAAGGCTTTCTGGGCATTTTAGCAAAAAACAAGAAATTACTCTAACTAATAGACATAAGCCTGCAAAAAGTCTTGAAAGACAAGAGACCAAAGGTATCCACATGAGGAAACAACACAGCAGGAGCAATCATACCATCTTATCAGAAATCTAAAGAAAATTCATGTCTTGAACTTTTTCTGGAAAGATGCCACAAAGCCACTGTGGTCTGGATTAAAAATCATGAAGCATTGTCATGAAACTAATTGTTTCTGGTATGAATAAGTTAAGTAGGAATGTAATTTAAAATGTTCTGCTTTATTTCCCCTCAATATGTTGAGCACAGCTAGCTCTCAGTAGACAATCTGGAAAACCATAAAAACTCAGTACCACTGTGAAATCAGTCGGTTTTTTTTGTTTATATCACTTTATTTCAGCTTTTCTCGTCCAGGTGTAATTATTGTAACCACATGTTTAGTCGGAATTCACTCTTTTATCTGCTGAGAACTGTAATATTTCCATTCTGTAAGCATCTCCATGCTTGACACATGCTTTGAAATACTCTCTGTGAAGTGAAATATGACGTAGATGATGACTTTGGACCCTCGTGACTGCTTGAGACCAGACTACATTTCCAACTGCATTTCGGGGGGGGTATAATTTTAAATCCCTAGCAAGGCTCCCACTGAATGAAATAATTATCCCTTCCGTTTGGAGGGTGGGAGATGACCCCTAGAGAGAGCATTCTCTGCAGAAGCACCATGCTGGAGGTACAGCTACAAACGGGCTGATTATCTTACACAACGAACATAGCACCTAATCAGGAGCCCCAGACTTAACCCTCCTCAGCCTCAGTGCAAAGTACGAGCCATTCTGAGATAAAGGAATTCGAGACGTTCTAAGTGAGGGTGATTTCCTCAGGCTGATTTCCCACATCCCAAGCCTCAGCCTGCTTATCCCACAGCAGACATTCCTTGAAAAAACACCTGTCCATCAGTGCCTCCAACCCACAAACTGTTCTGTGCAGCCCCAGGGTGCCAAGAGGGTGCATTGGGCCAGGTGCAGCACGGTGTCCTTGCCCTGTTTCTTGCAGCCTCCCGTGGGCATCACCACAAGGAAGGTGCCAGCAAGCACAGAAGGGCCCCTCTGCACTCACACTGCAGGGACATCCACGTGCACTCGTTATTTTGAAATAATTATGTTTATGCAGAAACAAAGTCAAGGCCATAGGCTGGGGTGGCAAATGAAAAGCCATGTGCCTGATGTTTTGAGGAATATGACAAGTTCTCCTAAGGGAAGAGCCTTTCCAGAAGCTGGTCATGAAGCCCAATACACTTTTATATGGTTAAAGTTTTAACTTGGCGAGACTGAGTGGAAATTCACGTCGGGCTTTGAAGTTGGTAGCAGGTAAATTATTCATGAGTCAAAAGGGCTCTTTACTTCAGAGTGAAGCTTTTTTGCTGACATCCAAGCTAAGCAAAGTAAGTACAACAAAAAAATCAATGACTACACAAAACTCAGCTGGGTTTAAACTCCTAACTCTGAACCAGAGCCAAGACCATAAGATTTCCTTAAACTTTCTACTTAGACATGGAAACAGTAAGGTCCAGTGGTCAGGGCTGTTGCCTTCCCTTAGAATGGTTCTGCTGCCCCATAAACAACAACAATCAAACATAAAACAACTCTCCAGCCAAGCAGGGTCCCAAAGCTTTAACTGATTATTCTGGAGGTTTGGGTCTCATTTCAAAAGCCTCTTGTGGGAACCCACACATAACTTCTCTGGATCACTGTCATTTTTGCAAAGACTGAGACACTTGCTCAAATCTCAGGCTGTTTACAGGTTTTGAAAACCAGAAGATCAAGTGCAAACTGCCAACACTAGCTTGAGTCTGGGTCTAAATCTATGACTTTATTTGGATTTTTTTAATAACCATGTAGCCTAAAATACTTGGTGAGAAACAGTTGTCAAGCTGATGGCTTAGTTCTTTCCTTAGCACCCTCTTTTGCTGTGTTTCCCAGGGAAGAGCCATCTAAGGTACACAAGCAGATGCTTTTTCTGTGTCAGAGAGCTGCAGAAAAAGCCCACCAAGTCAGTCACAGAGGGCAGGGAATCCAGGCAGGCTCTCCTTGCTGCCACAAAGCAACCTTGCCACAGGGCTGGAACAGAAAGGTAAGGTTGGCAAGGTGACTGGCAAGCTGCTATAAAATCTTCTGTAAGGGAATTTACTCACCAAGAAATGGGCCCAGCATGCTGAGAACTCCTTATGCCTATCAGGAGAAGAAATGATGAAAAGAAAGGCAAAAGGAGGGGAGGAGGTGACAGCTACTGACTGTGTGTGCCGGTGTTCAGGCTGATGGGCAGTGAAAAACTGCCCCCATTTTCCCCTCTGGTACAGCCAGCAACCCCACAAGGCAGGCAGAGGGCAGGGAGAGGAAAAGAGGGCATCCATGGGCAAGGAAAGTCAGACAGGGGGTGGCACAGCACTGACTCAGCTGTCAGCAGGCGTGCTGTTCTTTCCACTGTCACATGGAGCAGTCAGGTTTTTTGGGAAAGGGCCACTTGCAACACATGGCTGTTCAGATGACCCCTCCCACCTGTGCACACTCGAAGAACCAGTTCATGGGACAATCCCAGTCTATTTCTCTGCAGGATGTGCTACCTCCTTGCTTCAAACCATCATCTTTAGCAAAAGTCTCTTTTCATCCTGGTCTGTAAAAACCCTTAAACTAGCACAGCAGTCCCCTAAAAATACACTGCTCAAACTTCCTGTATAGATTTTTCTGTTGTTTTATAGATGCTTGAATGTTTCTTGTGGTGTATTTAGCAATTCCTCTGGTTTTTCATTGCTCTTGCAGAGAAGAACCCTGACACTTCTACTCCCTTACAACAACAGAGTTCAAAAGAAATTAATGTGATCACAGTAGAGTTTGGGACTGTTAGGAGTAAATTTCATTCAGTCCACCCCCACAGTTCCTTATGGAAACCTACTGAGGTCTACAGCTGTTAAATACATTTTTAACACAAAAAGAACCCCTTTGGTCTCTTCACTTCCTTCTCTTGCTGTCATTGCTTCAACTTCCTCTTTCCATTTTTTCCCTGATCCATTTAAACAAGGCTGAGTTTTAATCACTCATTGTAAAGGAGTGATTTTATTTTTAGCTTGTTTTGTGGTGCAGGTGTTATTCTGTTTGGGCAGGCAGTGGGATAACATTGCACTGCAGCTGGGACTCTTCTTTCCTGTCTCTGGGGCAGAACTGTCACTTGGCTACATTCTCGAGCCTGTCCTTCTAGGTACTACATGTAATTCAAAAGAGTGAGCTAAATTTAGCTAATTCTTCAAATTTAAAGCTGAAAGAGCAAAGAGAAGGTCTTGATTTGTGCTGTCACCATTTTGGATCCCTCGATGTATCTCTGGAAACAGGACAAGGCAACAGAGTCTATTCAGGTCTGTGTCACGCCAGTGAACAAATTATCCCAACGTGCAGAGGAACTTGAAAGCCACCTTGAATCCCAGAACTGCCTGATGGGGCTGCAGGTGCTGAAAAACAAGCATTTCAAATAACCTGACACTCCTGTGGTGCTGATGTGCTAATTTTTGAGCTGCTGTGTTAAAACACAGACAATTTACTGCTGCAGGGCAAGGCCTGTTACAAAATTGAAGAGAAAACTAAGTTCTTAGGAAGGAAAGGATACAAGAACCCAACTTTATCCCTAGCTTGGATGAGACAGTGTCTCAAGTCCCAGGGGCATTGTGACTGGCTCGAGGTCCAGAATGAGCTTGTGGCACAATCAGAAGCTAAACCCACATGCCTCACGTGTCATTTCTACTGGTGCAGAGAACACAAAACCAAAATAGGAACTGGGAACTTAATGATCTTCTCAGCTACAGCTTTGCAGAAACAAACTGTCCCTTGAGAGAATTTGCCACACATGTAAGAGTGTTAAATAACTCCCTAAGCAAAGAACAAGTAATCTTCTGTGAATTCATTACGAAAGGCTCTGTTCCCATGGGGAGCCTTTGATGTCTAATAAGATGAGATCTCATACTGCAGCCTCTCCTTGTGGATTGATTCTTGCCTCTTCGACTGCCTCAGCCATGCAGAAGCTGAATTTCCTTCAGCCCTCTGTTGTACACATTTGTAAGTCAACACTGACAACAGGGTGGGGAGAAGGATCACAAACATATAATAAGCATGTAAAAAAAAAAAGGAAAGAAGTCTCATTTCCCTAGGAAAACAGGCTGAAAGGAAATCACCAATACTGCTGTTGCATAATACATGTTCAAGTTTCCGTGATAGTTCCAGCCCAAGCACAGCAAGTTTGTGAAAACTTTTTCCTTATTATAGAGATCAGCCTGAAATCCTGAAAGCAATCAGTCTAAACAATGGGACCACCCAGAAAGCATTAGGGAAACTTAATTAATTGAGTCATCAGGGCAAAGTCTTTCATAAATATTGAAGAACAGGCAGAGGAAGCAATAATATTGCATATACTTGCCTGCATTTCTATGCCTAGAGATAAGACCTAATAGGAAAAGGTAACTTCATCTGTATTTAATCAATATTCTTTCCCCCAGGGTGAACTACAACTAGCCCTGCAGATGACTTGACACTAATTTTAACTAATCTAGGGAATACAAGAAAACTGAAAAGCAGATGTGTGAGTAGAGAAAACCTATCTCCTCTCAGTATAGATTTTTCTGATACAAAATCCTGTCTTCAGTGTTGTAACTAACATTCATGGTCTGTGGTGCTTGTCCCAGGAGCTGGGCATGTCAGAGCAGTGTATATGAGAAAGTTCTTAACAAGTAAAAGGAGAGCTCTGGAGGCTGCTGGCCAGGTCAGCCTGCAAACCCTTCAAGGGTCTCAGTACAAGGAGGTGCTGAAAATTCAGTTTCCTCAGGCCAAATGCTCAGACAGGGCAACACACAACCACCACATTGACTTCAAAGGAAGCTGACACGGTCTCATCATCTGTCCTCTGTCCCAAGAGGCCGTGTTTCCCAGTTTTGGAGCAAGGGAGCATATATGGGATTCATGAACACAGTGCTTTGTCATCCCAGTACAGAATGAGAACTGACCCACAGATGAGGGCTGGGTAACAGCAGTGACTGAAAGTGTGCCACCCAAGGCAGCTCACTCTCTAATGATGAAGAAAGCATAAATCAATGCTCTTCTGGGGCAGTGGCTGCAGCAAAGTTCCTTTTCTCTACTGCCACATCATTATCTTTCCCCAGCTACCAAGCTTCCCTGCGGTGTTTACAGGAGTGATGTCTGCACGGTGCTGGGAGTGACCAGTGCCAACGATTTACAAACCCTTCAAGTGGAGAACAAAGCCCTTCAGAGCACACCAAGCCCAGCTTATGTCAGACAGGCCAGGCTCCTGCTGCTCAGTAAAGGCCAGATACCAAGACCTGCTGAGCGCCTTCTGTTCAGTTTAGCACAAGACTGAAATGCTCGCCAGCTTTCGGGATTTAGCCCCGAGCTAAACTCTATTTTTGTATCCTCATTAGCACAGGAACTTTCTATCTTTCATGCCAGCAATGCTTTTCACAAGGATAAGCCCAGAGACACAAATGCTGGCTGATTTAGGAAGAAAGGTTATTTTTTCTTTCTCATAATTTCTATCAAACATTCCTCCTGCTAGAAAACAGAATGATCTATTCGAGTGGATTACATCATGTGGAAAACCCAACAAGTTTTTCAGCTGGCAAGGACCAGCCTTGGTCTCTGCACCAGAGTCAACCACTGCATCTTTTGCCCCTGCTAAGCTGATGCCATCTCTTGCTGGGCCAGTTCCCTGCGTGTGACGTGTAGCACTGCAGTGTCCCTCTGCTGAACTGCTGGGCACAATCATTGCAGGCTACAGCAGCATAGGCTGGCTGCTCTCATCAGTGGCTCGATTTCAGGCTGAGATTCAGGACAGAATACACTCTGTGCAGGTGCTGTTTTTAATAGGTTGAAAAGTAGTATATATATATATATATATAAAATAACACCTGATGTCATCTTTCTATGCATTTTTGCCCTGTGAGAGCAATTCCATGGAGCAAAGATGACACAAAAAGCTTTATGCAACAACTTTTGCCAACAGCCAGGCTCCTGTCCCTGTCCTTTGGAGCATTTGTGAATGCTGTAGCTCAACTGCCATGGCGAACCTGTACCAAAGCTTCAGCTTTGACCTGAGCTAGCAAGGTGAGAATCCACCTTCAGATTGCTGGTCTCTATTCAACAGATGGCTTTCCACTTTATGCAGTGTGATTTCAATGACCAGAGAGAGAGGGATCCCATGTGAACATGGAAAATGTCAGCTAAAATCAAGTAATGCACATTTTTTCCTCCTAATACAAAAAATCTCTAATTTTTCACTGTCTGGCTAAGATTGCACATGTCACCCTCCGATGACAGATTATATGTTTTGCCCTTTCAGCACTTAAAATGCAGGTGTCTTTCCATCCCATTTACAGCCTCAGACTGGCACTTGAGGACATGGTTTACAGGTGCACATAGTGGTAGTAGGTTGATGTTGGACTCTAAGAGCTTAGAGGTCTTTTTCAACCTTTACAATCCTGTTCTTACACAAATCTCCTTCAGAGCTATCCCTGTTTTTGGCTGCAGGTGCACAAAGGAAATGATCTCTCTCTTGAGGGCTTCTTTGCAAAGGAAAACATGGCCTGGCAGCACCTTGAGAAAACAGACCAACTACTCTTGCCTTTTATCTTATTACAAAGGAGGTTTTTAACAAACCAACAGTGTTTGCTCAGCCTTGAATCTACAACTCACAGTGTCACGTGTCACAGAGCTCAGAAATCTGGGATCTATCATTTGGTTTGTTTAAGAACCCCAGGGAAAAAAGGAAAAAGCCTCCAGGAGCAGCAGCCAACTGTGACAGAAGAAACCCTGGCTTCCTTCAGGATGAGCCAGCCCTCCCACTGACTCTCATTTTAGCTGCAGCATATCAATTACAGCATAAATTAAGTGCCCAGCTGGGTTAGAAGGTTATTAAGCTCTCAGGAGCAGTCCAGCCTGTAAAGCTGAGAAAGACAGAGAAGACAGAGGCAAAGTTGCACAGAGAACTTGGGCTGGGTTGGGTCTTTAATCCTGCAAAAATTCCCCCAATGTAAAGATGTCTTTTCCCAAGTCTTACACTTCAACTTTTAGTTTGAAGTAGCATCACAAGCCAGCATCAGGTTCCCACCTGCTGGAAGTACTGCAGGATTGACAACAATGCCTGAGTTAGGGCTCAGGAATATGGGCTTCACAGGCAGGGTTCTGTCAAAGGCTCTCTGACCTGGAAGATTTCAGACTCTCACCTCACTTTGAAGTATTCAAAGTGCACAAATCTGCCTAAAGGCTCTGCTCAGATCAAACTGAACAAACTGGATGAATGGCCATTCAAAATACAAAACCAAAGAAAACCTTGGTTGCTGTTTGGAAGATAGAAACCTAAAATTAGATTACAAACGTCTGTTTGTGAATCCAATCGCTGAAAGTTTGGGGAAGCACAGAAGATAAAGCCCAATGTGAAAAGGATTGATCATACACAGAAGAGTTCCAAAACCTTGGCAGAAAATACAAGCTCCAGAGGAAGATGGGGCTAGAATTGGAAATTAGGCAGGTACTCAATGAAGAAAATAAAAAATTATCAGACCTTCCATCAGGCACACTTTCCTGCTTAATTCCTCTTTGTAGTCTGTTGGAGAAACAAAAAAGTCTCTAACTTCATCTATATTAATATTTTGTTTCAGAGATGTTCAAATTAAAGCCAGGGCATATGCAGCTGGTAAAAAGTAGCACAGAATCATGGCACAGAAATTAAGAAATCAAGTGCAGCCTCCTGACAGCTGCAACTATCTCAGGGAACTGAGAGATATCAGGCATTTGAAACAGCATTAAGAAATTACTTTCATGTGAGAGGTGATATTTACACAACCTATTAGAGAGATCAGAGCAGCAGGAAGCTTCCTTTGATGTCAGTGGCAGCTGTCAGATTGCTGCACTTCTGAAGACAACTCCCTGGGATGCTTTGACCTCTGGTGATCTTCTCAAGTGCCCTGTTTGGATAAAAGTTGTCAATTCGGAAAGGGAGTTCCACAGCTGAGTAGCAATTAGGATTTTTAGTAGAAACCCTCACATTGCAAGACTGATGGCCGTGAAAGAAAAACCCACATTGAGTTTTCAGCTACTACTGAGTCTAAAATAAGAAGCACAATATTATCATAGTACTGTAGCAGGTGACTTGATATTTGAGCAACAGATTCTGTTTCTGCCTTCACTGAATAATCAGGTATTTCATGATGCTGGTCATAATGAGAGGTTACAAGACCTTTCAAGAGGTTAATTCTCCAAGTTGTTCAGACAAACTTAGTGCTGGCCCAGCTCTTTCCTCCCTTCTTTTTGGTAAGTGGGAGGTTTCTGTGAATAATGTCACTCTCTGATTCATTGGACTGGGAATTTTCTCTTGGTAAAGAGGTTATGTGTGAAGTCAGGAACCATGGATTGGATCAAAAGGAAACAAGTTCATTTTAGGGAGTTTAAATCAGGCTTTTTGTTATTAGCCATCAGAAAGTAGAAAGGCTGGGTCATGCTCTCCAAGTTCTCTCAAGCCAACACCAAATACTTCAAGTGAATATACAATGTTATATGAAGTTATTAGAGGAGTAAAAACCTGCAAATTCATAGAGACATTTTCACAGGAGTGTCCCATTTACACTGAAACTTTACATCCTTATCACATTTGGAGAGCAGGAAATAGAGATGTATTCAATTCAGATTTTTAGGAAAACAACTCCAAACAAACAGAAGTGCTGATTATGGAGTCAAAACACAAGTTTGAAATGAGTCCAAGAGCCAGATGTGTATTTAAAGGCTAGTCTCACAAATCCACCCAGCTGACTGGACCTTTCCAACTCTGCATGTTCTCTCTTAGTCACTGTGTTTATTCTCAGTCTTAAGAGCCTGCCCATGCAGGTTTTCTGTGCAGGATCCTGGAAGATTATTGCCATGTGAGACAGCAGATCTCCAAAATCACAGCTAGTTTGAGTGACAGCTCACCAACAAGAACCAGTGAACTGTCACTCAAACTAGCAAGAGCCAGGTCAAACACCAACAAGAGAACAAGACTCAAGGAATTCACTGCAGAAGATGACTGGAGGTACTGAAAGCTGACCTAAGTTCAAAAGGAAACCAAACAATTTTATGGAAGAAAAATCCATCTCTGGGTGAGAAGAAGCTGCACACTGCAAATCAAAGGGCTGAAAAAAGCTGGGACCAGTCTCACCTTAGGATGCCCCATTTTTCAAAGCCATCTGGGTCTGACCCTGGATGGATAGAGACCATCTTGACCAGATATGTTTTTTATAATGTATACCCATAACATGTGGTCTGTTCACCACAGCTATTCTTGTCTGCACACACAACTCTTTCCTATGCCTCCTTCAAACCAATGAAGATGCCTGTAAAACAAAAGAGTGGCTTGGACATGTGCAAACACCCCAAATTACTGACAGAAGAAAAGGACTGTGGCAAAGCTTCCCATGTCACCACACAAACGCGACTTGAAATCAGAGGAAAACCACATTTCCACGTTGCCAAGCCGTGGGTTATGCAAACATCACAAAGCCCAAGTGCACATTTTCCTGGTGCTCCTGAGAGCACAGAGAGCTGTAATCCTGAAAGGTCATTTTCATAGTTCATGCATTCCCTGGCGGGCGGGCTGCAGCAGCCCCGTGAGCAGGACAGCTGGGATTGTTCTCACATGGAAAGTGTGGAGGTGTGGAACAGCTTTCCTACCAAAAACCTTTTGGAAAGTTACTGGTGAAAGGAATGATTACATTTCTTTTCACAGCCCACAGAGAGCAAGAAGGAGGAATCAACAGATCTCATTGCCATAGAATCAGCATAAAAACAATTTGGAAGTAGTTTTCCTAAACTTTAATAGCAGATACATTTCATAAAACATTTAGTATCATCACCCCAAACTGTGTCTATGTGCAATAATAAAGACTCAGAACATCTAGAGGGGAAAAAAAGGGGCTTGGGGTGTCAGACCAATTGAAGAAGACAAATTCCAATCATGGAAGCATGAAGGACATTGAAAATATTAGGAAAAATAGCACTAAAACCCTCCCTTACAAATCAGCTCTGTTTGACATAGATATATAAAATCAATCAGATGTTACAAAAAAAGGATTGTGGCCTGAGTACTGCCACAAAAGTTTGTGAGCTGAGTGTTTAATCTTTATTCACTCCCTCTCCCCAGGCACTCGAACTACAAAGATAACATCTAAGGTACCAATCAGACCATAGCTCCTGCAACTCCTGCAGATGCAGCTACACACCAGGAGGGATGCCCTAATTTTATTCAGAATGTGAAGGGTGAAAGTAGAAACCTTTACTGTGCCAGTATAAATCTGAACATAAACCCTCAATACTTTTGCTTTCAGAGTGAAGAGCTGAAAATTAATCCTAGCATTAGTTGATGTGTCAGCTGAAATGAACGTGGCAGGGAGAAATCTCTGTTACAGAAAGAGCTCTATAAAACCATGGTGTGTGCGAAAGAGCAAGGAGGAGAAGTTGGTGTTAAATGAGTGGGCCTGGTCCTTGGGCTGCTCCCCTAAGTGTTAAGCTGAGGGGAAGCATGGCAGCCTTGCTTTGGGTTTTACCAGCCACCAGCTCCTGCAAGTGCTGGACACAGACTGGTTCTTCATGAGCACTTTGACAGGGACTGTTAAGCACTGGCCTTTGTCTCTCTCCATGAAGAGGATCATAGCAATACTCTCTGGGATAAGAATACAAACTTGTGGCAAGTATTTGCCACACTCCTAGTTATTTTACATTCATGCTCCCATGTGTAGCTCCTGTACATTTCCCTTTCTGTTGTAATTCAGCTGCCTCTCTTCCTGTCTCCCTGCTTTCTCCCCTGCTCCAGTCTGATGAACTTTTAACACAAACAGCCTCTCAGAACTCCATCACTTCTCCCCCCTCTCTCCCTTGTTAATAGGTTGGATGGAAGATTGCAAAGTTTAGGATTTCTTCCTCTCTTCCCTTCACCTCAGCCATGTCCAGACCTCAGCTTGTTTGCTGCTCTAATCTTCCAGGAAGATTTTAACACTAAAATCTTTGCCCATCCATTCAGAAACCTGCTTGTCTCTTGCAACAATTTAGGATACTCTCACAACCACTGAAGGTGGCACATCACATTATTTCAGATGAAGAAACAGGATTTACCAGCTCTGTTTCAGATTGGTGATGCTCCTAGTCTGCAGACCCTGTACTCTGATCATGTGTGTCAGAGGAATAACCCACCCCAGCTGAAAAAGAACAACTGGATCCCTCTCAGGCTCAATCTCTCTGTCCCCAGAAGCCAAAGAGCACAACTCCTTTACATATTCCCATAAATGTCTTGTAACTGGGGACTGTCTCATTAACTGTATAAATGTGCAACTCCCTAACTCCTGCTGTGCAATAAGCATCTGTTTTCTTGAATCATTCAGCTTAAAACCTTGCTCTTCCTCCTGGCTGCTCATACAAAGTCCACCTCATCTGTGCTGGAATTCTTGCTTCCCACAGCTGCTATTTGGCACCGCCTCGAATTTAATCTCATCTACTATGACACTTCTGATCTTTGCAGCTCTGGGAGGTCCTGCCAATGCACTGCAAACTTTTCTAGTTTTTTGCTTAACACATCCTTGTTTGCCTCCTGCAAATTCTGCCTCCTTGCTGTTGGCCTCTTCTGTTTATCAGCGTACTGGTAGATAAAACACAGTTTATTGTTTTGACTTCTACTCCTTTGATAGCTCATATCAAAGGAAAAAAAAAATACTTAGAATTTGGATTTCCTTCCCACTGCAACAGCAGAACACAAACAGGAAATCTGTGACATGTGGAAAGACAAACCAGACATGTAAAAGATGCTCCTTATGGGCAGGAAACCAATAACTAACCAGAAGTGCCTTCTCTGGTTCAATAAAAGAACAAGCAGCAAAAGACTTTTACTCAAGAGCATGCCAGACTAATAGAGAAAGAACAAATTTTTAGTGTTTTATTTTCAAATAGCTTTGTTATTCTTGCAGCTTTTGTACTGTTCTTTGCTTATTTTACATTTAAAGAAAGCTCAGATCCTCAGCGACACTGACCTGCTGAAACCTGAGCAAAGGATCTCAGGAAATTCCTGTAGCACTCAATGCTTTGTAAGTGCAAACTAGGAGCAAAATTAAGTTGTTTTAGTAGCAGGACTTTCTCATTACTTTCTCAAGGTGAACAATCAGAATCATGAAGTCTGTTTTCTCCTTATTGCTCACCCAATAACCATTTTCTAAAATATATCACTTAAAAGTGGTTGTTACCAGGCTTCCAGCATAAACCAGTAAGAAAACAGGTCATTTGGGATCTGCAGTTTTGTAATACCAGCACAATGCGAACTGCACAGTTCTTGTCCACATGGAAAGAGTGGCAAAAACTCTCTCCAGACTCCAGCAGCTTTTTGCATTTCTTGTTGGCTAGGAAGACAGGAATTTAGAGAGGAATGGGCTTTGGATGGTATCTTAATGGTTAAAACCAGGGAGAAGTTCAGCCCAAGTAGGATCTTTATGAAAGCCTTGTGTGGTGGTATTTTCAGAAATAATATTCACAGCGAGGTACCTGCCTGAATACCATCCTAAAAAAATAAACACACTTGCCCCCACTCCCCAGTGTGACAGCAGTATCTTAGTTTGACAGGATTACCCTCATTTCTCACATCCTATTTCTAAAGGATGAGCAGTGGCAGCTGGTTAAGGCCTGTTAAAGCCCAAGAAACAAGAGCAAGGAAAAATTGCTTTAAAGCAGCAGAGACAGTTAATCTTACATGAGCCCTCAGAAAGCTCAGTGGATGCTCTGACAGCCATTGAAAGGTGGTGCTTTCAGCCCAGATGCTGTTATCTACCCCTGAGCCATGGTACCAGAGCCTTCTCTATTTTGTGTCCAAAGCAGAGTGCTGAGTTGCTGTGGGAAGCAAAGAGAGCTGTTGCTCCTGAGGGGTGGATAAAGCAATCACATCAAAGCAGGCTACAAATGGCTTTCAAAAAAAGACCTGGAAATCCTGAGGACAGCAAGCGAAATTCGGCAGCAGTGGATCCTCTTGCCACAGGGAAAACATTGCCTGGTGCAGCTCTGAGCACACTGGGCTCTCCAGTACAGCTCTGGAGAGGCTGCACACTCCAGCCCAAACTCACCCATGGCTCCCACTAACGAGATGCCTCGTTAGCAATTAGCATCCCTTTTAACCCGATGACAATGGCAGCATGTACATCATGCAGTGCACCTAGGGCACAAACCGTGTTCAGGAGGATAGCAAAGACATCAAAACTTCTTTTCACCATCCTATTATCTTGGTTTGGTCTTTCGTGCTGCCCACTCTGTCAAGTACTGAGTGAAAAGCTTCAAAAGATGGGATGTTGTTTTATCCTGTGCCAAGGATGAGTTCTGTAGGAGCACTGACTATACTTTAGCAACAGCTCTGCCTGAACAAAGAGCATTTTCTATTTTCACACCTTCAGACTTCCTTCTTTTTGAGCTTCCAGTTCTGTGCAGTGCTATTATGGAAACAGCAGTTCTGCTGCCTGGGGCTGTGGGACAGGTGGCTACATTTTCATCACAGGATCTCTGCTTCCCCAGAGTCCCTCAGCTTCAGGCTCCAATGGCTCTTCCTGTACCTGGTGATCACCACGATACAGAAACTCAGCTGAGATTTGCAGCCTTCTGTGTCAGTAACACACAAAGGCAGCATCAAATGAAATATCATATGTAGGACTCTGAGCCTTGAGCCTAGCAAAATATTTACCAGAAAATGAACGTTTTAAAGAGGGCAGTCTAGCAATGATCATGACTAGGCTTTTGCAAAATAAATAGGGAAAATGTATCTGAAAACTTTAGGTGTCATCATGCCCCCTTTTTGAATTCCTAACTCGGGTGCACATCCTGCTTATTAGCCATAAAGGCTGGAGTAACAAACTCAGGAAAAACCAGCTTCCTATTCCACACAGACCCTGCTGTGCATGGTCCTGTATGGCCCACGATTGCCACTGTGATTGTTTCCTCATGCTGCCATTGAATTTCCCATGCCTTTTCTTGCCTATCTGCTGCTGGAGTCCGTACAAAGGACAGAGAATCCAACCCTTTCTTTTTCCTGCTGTAGAGACACACATTTATGTTTTCTTTGTGGTCATCTCTGATAAAAGCTCCCCAGAACTAAAATGATGCACTCTGATATACAGAGCTATACACAACTCTTAGGCCAGCTGCCCTTGCTTCCTCTGCACGGGTTCTGAAGAGGACAAATGCATAAAGTGTAAGAACTCTGCTGATGAGTTGGCAAGGGACAAATTACTGTGCTGGGTATGGATTCAAAAGTCCAGACCTGTCAATGCACCCATTCTTCTGCTTATACCGAGTGAGGGTATGCTGGAATCAACGTACAGCTGGCTGCCCAAGTTTGAAAAATGAAATAAAACCCAATCCCAGCTTCTGACAGCAGTGTTTTACAGAGCTTCAGCCAATTCAAAACCATATCTGTTGCAATGCACACTGCTGTGCAGTTCACATGATTAAGGCCTTCATTTTAAGGGTCTTTACTCTCAAAGGCTTAAAATCCTTCTGACCCGCAGATGTCTGTTATGCCATCTGTCCCTTCTGAGTTTCTTCAACAAACGTGGAGTGACACATCCTACAAGCAGTAAGGCTTATGATATAAGCTCACAATAGTTTCAGTGGTATCTCCTCTTACTTTTTTCAAACCAAGGACCCCCTAAAAACTTTTGTTCTAAAGTTCTTTCCCTCAGAGAACAGAGCCACAGACACACACTCAGACTTTCAAGAGCTTTCAACAAATACTCTGTTCATACTAAAAGCTCACTTTTAATAATGTGTTTTTAAATGCTTGTCCTATGGACAGACTGCTCCAGAAGTCCATTTAATGTATCACACTGTAATTAGCACCCTGCAGATTGGTGGAAAGACTGTGGAAAGCAGATGTTTCTCTGTTGTGATCTTTACAGACACATCACAGCCCAAAGCTTTCCAAGTGACTCACATTTCCACAGATGTCATGTTCCTTGTGTTGTGCCTGGAAATGAAGGCAAAACACTGATGACCCCTGGCAGACTTTTGCCTCTCCCACCCACACCCCTGGGTGAGTTCAGGGAAATGAAGATAATCCAGAAGCCATATGCAGAATGGAAAGCTCCTCTTCAGGGCCAAACTGCCATTGATCTGTGCGACACGGCCACATTTCAGGCCTCGACTTCTGCTTATGGCATGAACTTTCATTTTCTTTGAGAGACGAAGATTCGCTTTTCTACCTCATCTTCCTACCTGTGAAAATGCAAAAATCAGTCAAACTTGCAGGTTTCAAGGCAAAAGGGATCCAGGATGCTCTTTATGTCGGCTGCTATGTAATTATTGGTGCTACTTTGATCTGGTGGTGCTTGTAAATGGTCAGCATTTATTCTGAGCCCAGGAAGCCTCAGGACCCTTAGAAGTGCCCCTACACCACCTTAATATCTCACTTGCAGTGGCATTACCCAAAGTAAAACACCGAGCACTTGGAAGATGATTTATCCCTAAGGAAGCTATGAAGCTTTGGGTGTCACAGGAATCACATCCTGCCCCAAGTTAAGTGCTTCTGCCTGTAGAACTCATTGCACCAATTCCAGGAGTCTGCCTCACCCACTACTGTCACTTCAGCTTCTCTAAGTGACAGGTAACTTGGGTGTTGTCTGGGAAATGAATTTTTGGAACATTTTTCTACTTAGCTTGAGAAGGCAATCCTTGCTTGGACATTTAATTAAGAAATAGTGAAAACGTAAGTGGGTTAACAGAACCCTTCCATTAATTTAACATGTAGCATAATACAATTGAAAAGTATAATTTAACTGTTATTTAACTGAGATAGCTGGTTTTTAACTGCATAAGATACACATCATTTTTTTCCTGAAACATTTTCCTGAAACATTTCCCCAAAAAAGTAAGGTTTGGAGACTTACTATTATTTCCCACTGTGCATTTACAGTTACAGTGAAGATTTAAGGAGATAATGAACAAAACAGATGAAAAATATTTTTAAAGATGTGCTTTCAAAGTGCAAATACTGGTCACTTATTTCCTTTTAGCCAGCTGAAACAAGCCTCAATTTCAAAGATACTAGCAACAAAATCCCTCTTGGCATCAAGAAAGTATGAAAAGAGCTTAGTAGAAACATCAAGATATGATAATGTGATTTTTCCTGAAGTGGGGAGAGGCAAAGAATTATTGCAATTTTTTTTTTTTTTAATGTTGTGTCAATATATATTCTGATGCTTTAATTAGTGGGGCTGAATTGGAGATCAGTTTGACATAGCTGGTCCCCAGTTGCTAATACATGCTAAAAAAATTAAAATCAAAACTTCCCTTCTCCCTAGCCAAGATCAAATGCAATTTTAGAAAACTGAAGAGTTGGAGTGTCCAAGTAAAACTTCTTCTGGAAAAGTGACCAAAACAAAATGTGGGACCATCTACTGCGCTGATGTAGGATTTCTATTTGCAGTATATTTTGGAGTTTTTTCCCAATGTGGGCTTAAATTACTGAAAATACTTGAGAAATTTTACATTTCACCATTAGGGGTTTGGTTTTTTTCCCCCTACCATGTTAAGACTTCCTCTGCTTGTCCCATTTCATCTTATTTCTGCTGTGCCAAGTTGAGGACTCTGAAGCACAGGATTTTAAGTGAAAGGGCTGCAGGCAGGCAGCATTTCTGCCCTGGGACACGTGTTGCTATCTGTGAGGACAGACACTGGCCAAGGGAAACCTTTGTCAGAAGGTGCTGCCTCAAAACATTCTGGAAAGTGGTCTGGCAAACAACAGCAGCTGCAATTTCCATGTGGCCAGTTGGAAAGCTCAGTGAAGATCCATCTGTTGTCAAGCAAGCAAGCTGATAAAACTGCAAACTGATAGTTAAGTAACTCCTAGGGTGACACAAACCCTCTTTTCCAGGCTTTCAGTGCTGCTGAATTCAATTTCTGTAGCACTGTCACATCAACAGCCTCTTTAGGATTGATCAATTCATCTTCTCACCTATCATGAAGCTTCTGGATGAGGAAGATCAGTGAGCTCTGCATTGGGATAATTCACATGAATAGTTCTCCCATGAGTAACAAGAAAAGTTAGCATATTGGGCTAGTTATAGACTTAAGTTCTTTGCTGAATTGGGGCCAAAGCCTTCTAAAGCATTTTAACCTCAAGAGAGACAGAAATCAGAGCTTCAAGCTTTTACTCTTGAGCATTATATTGTATTGCAAAGTTCTGTTTCCAGATCCCTTCTTTCCCAATTTAAGCCAAAAAACAGATACAGGCTTGCCCAGAAAATAGCAGTGTTTATTACTTGGCCAAAGTTTTCCTCCATCTTGTGCCGTTTCCTATCTTTCCTTTTGTTTATACAGAATTCTGACATCTGAAGACCAGTCCCATTTCCTTAATGGAAAAAAGTAGGAAAGCAACACCCTCGTGCCAGTGCCCACATCAACAACTCCTGCACAGCTTGGCATCTACCTCAAGCCAGCTATAAATTATTTTTAAGTTTTATTTTTTTTTTTTTTTAGAGAAGCATTGGCTCACTACTTCAGTAGCAGTATTCTCTTCTGGCAGTGTATCTCATCAGCCCCTTACCATGTCCACTTACACCAGAGACACCTGTGTGGAGCTCTAGAGCATTCTGAAAAAGATCTGGCAACTAAAACAGTGTCTCCAAACCCTGAGGTCACTCATCCTAACAAGGTATTTCCTCCACAAAATGTGTACAGTAATCTTCAGAACTGCACGGATTTGGAATTTGTTAAGAAGTGCAGGATTAGTGCCCTGTTCTCTTTTCACTTCTGAACCTGCAGTATTTCCAAAAAAGATTAATACTTCAGGATTATGCCAAGCAATAATCACATGAGAAGCTGGAGTTTTCAGAGATGTACTTAATAGCCAGATTATGCAAGCACCATTCAGGGGGCTGCTATTGTGGGTAGGATCTCAGAGCTTTATGCTCTTTTTGAAAAGCTGCTCAGGTTAACCTCTTCAGGAGAAACTCCTGCCATATTTTCAATGCCCTGATAAGCAAAGATAAAAGCAGGGCCTTACACAAGCATGGGGTGGAGGAAACACCCCATAAATGGTCCTTCAAAAGAGTATCAAATGACAGCAAAAATTCCTACAGCATCAAATAAGCCATTTAAAACATATGGATCTTGTCTGAACCTGGGAAAAGACCTTCATGCTTATGCTGAACTAAGTATTCAGGTGCATGAGTTCTGCTCCCTGCTGATCCAGGCAGTGCCATTGCTGTCTGCCACATTGGAGGAAGAAGCAGGAATGGGATGTGTGTGTTTGAGAGGTATCATGGACATGAATTACAAGGGAGGGGGGGAAATATAAACACACAGAACAACCTGGGACCGAGGACAAAATTTCCTTTGAGACAAAGCCTCAATAAGTTCACTATAAAAAATCTAAAGCCTTCTGAATTTCAGGTAGTAAGAGACATTTATGTAATGGATGCTCTTATTCAGAAAGGAAATGCCTCTCTAACAAGTTCACGGTGAGATAATTTAATAAAGCAGCACATTTGTGTTAAGAGGAATGGATTTCCAACCTCTTCAATGAGTTTACCTTGAACAGCAGTTACAAAATGGAAAGCTTTGAGTGACTGCAGAGGAAATGATCTCTGGGCTTTTAGAAACTCTAGGTTCTTAAACAACTAACATTTCGTTAATGAGTGTACCAGTCTTTAAACTGCTGCAAAGGAGTTTAACATTTGTAAGCTGTTCAGATCACACAATCTGGTGAACAATTTGATCTCCCTTACTTTTATAAATAACTGTTTGTTTCATCACTACTTCTCAAAAGAGGCACTTGTAAGCACTGAACTACAGCAGGTTATCATTGAACTGGGCAGACTATGACAGGACCTGACAGAGGCCCTAAGCTATCACTCAGGCAATATACAGATATGATACTTATAATAAATAATATAATATAATAAATAATATCATAATAAATGATATGTATAAACTGCAGTCAATAAGAACAAAGAAACAAAGTTAAACTCCCAGAGTTAGAAAACATAAATATTAAGATAATCTGGCCACTTCATAAGGCAAATTTCAGTCTTCATTTTTGCCAGGTTCAAAAGCAACTAAACTCCGCCTCTGCTGAATGTTATCATCTTATCTAAACTGAGGATTAGCTCTCCAGCATGTGTTTGGACAACATGTCTGATGTCAGCCAGGGTTAATATGTGCCTGTTACAACACCAGATAAAAAACAGTAATAAGAATTACAACGCCACTAGTGGTGATGTTGCTTTAGCAGTTGCAGAGCCATCTGGGAACTCGGTTCCCTGACCCATCCTCCATCCCCACGAGCTAGGAGACATATCTAACATCAACACAGCTCATTTTGGACATATACAGAGTGAAACAGCAGACAGAGCAGAAAAGAATTTATGCAGAGGCTTTTTTCCTTACAGCTTTGCTAACTGGTTCAGTCAGGAAAATATTATATACAAAATGCTCTCCCATAGCTCAACACGAGGGATCACCACCCACCTAAGAGATAGCAAGTAAGGATCCTTGTTACTGCTAAATTCATAACTGTCCAAAATCAGGACCTGAGCTGATATCTGCCTCTTAGAATCTCGTACTTCCCTTTCAGCACATCCCATCCCTTATGTGTTTGGGTAATCAAATAACATTCATTAAAATAAAAGGATGCCTGCAAGCAGAACCATTTTTTTTGCATAATCGTAGACTACTTGCCTCATAAGTTTTGCATGAATTGACAATTTACTCCCCCTTCTTTAGGAAAATGCCCTTCATCTGAGTGTCTTTAGCTCCCTTCAAAAAACCCAGAGAGCTCTCAGAGAAAAAGGGCAGATTTCTCATTTGTAAGCCCAAAACTTTCCACGCACTCTAAAATTTTTTCCTCCTGAACCATTTGTTCCCAGCTGGAGAACGGCATTAATTTGCCTGCAATCCCAGTGACAGAGCACAGAAAGCCCTTAGCAGCCTCAGCACAAGACAGACCCCGAGGCATGCACTGACCCAAAGGGGAGAAGATTGCTGCTTGAATGGATCAGGGGGCTGGGTGCTGCTGCTGGCTGAGAGCTGCTCAGCCTGCTTGCGCAGAGCAGCGTGCTGAGGCACTGGGAGGTGGCTTGGGTGCATTTTCTGAGCAAGCTGTCCTGTGAGAACAGGCGGCTGCGGGAGCTGCCCCAGCCCCGGGACACCTGACAGGGCAGAGCGTGGCTGTCTCACCCCCTCACCTAAGGGACACATCCACTGTCACAGCTGCACCAACTCTGCCTGGGCCAGGGCTCATGGCAAGAGTGGGAAGCATTCTCCAGTTTCTCCTGACCTTCCCAACAAGCTGAACCAAAGCACTGTATGATTTCGCCTTCCCTTTCTCCATTGCTGACTATGACTAAAATACCACTGGAAGTTTCTATGAATCTGCAAGAGAATTAAGAGTTCTCACTGAACACAAAGAGAGGAACTGTTAAAACTTATTTCATTTGAAAATGGTATGACCTAAGGGTGGTTAAAAGGATTAATCAAGAGGCAGCATCATGCCAGCGTACACAACACTGACATGAACCTTTTTTTTTAATCTGGCTTGCTCCCCCTCATCTCTTGGTTAGTGTTGCAATCAAGTAATCAAAACACTGACTCTTCCTGTCTTCATTTCAAAGTTATTAAGCTTCTTAGAAGCAGCTGCTCTATTTCTTTCCTAGAAAAATATTTCTGGGTTTTATTCTAGTTACTTTTCAGCCTGAGAAATTTCTTTTCGAGCTACAGCTGACTCACTACCTATAAAACTGCCATTGTACTGGCATAAAGCTGCAAATCAAGGGAGTACCTCTCGACATTTACAGCAAAGAAAAGTATCAAGGTAAAACCATCCAATTTTATCTCACTATAAAAACACTCAGAAAAAAATTACCTGAGCATTTCTTGAACCTGCCATTCTCAGCTCGAGACAGACGCTTGACATGACATTGCTACAATGAGGATGTCTGCTCAACCCCCTTTTCAAGTCACACAGTTACAAGAAGTAAAATTTAGAGAAAGTTACAAGGCAAATTAAAAGAACTGAAACTTGCACTGAGACCTGGTTGCTGTTATTGTCTGTAAATAATCTGGACAGGCCTGTGGTCTCTCAAGTGAGAAAAACCCATCTGTGACCAGGATTTCAGTGCTGCTTTCTGAGAGGCTGGTGGAGGAGGAGAGAAAGCAACAGATGGAGCCAGTGACTTGGGGAGATTTAAGCCTCTTATTTGCAAGCAGGATTACAGATTGAGAGGGGCCACACTTCTCTCCTTCCCTCCTCGATAGTCTAGCATACAGACAGCATTTCAAAGCATTTCAAGCCCTGTGGTTTTTCTGAAGGGTACAAATGCAGTGACAATTACAGGGGAATCTTGCACAGCTGAAATGCAGTTGCATTCTACACATTACACTGAAAAACTATTAAACCCTGCCCCCCCCATCTGCAAGCAATGCCCCAAAGGTAGCAATTTTCTCTTGAATTCAGTGTTGTGAACAGGTTGAATGCTAACAGTCTTTTTCTGACCTGATATTTGGAATTTTAAGTACCCACCTAAATCAGATTCATTCCTGGATAGCAGCTGCTTATGTGTGTGGCACACAGGATTCCCTGATGGACTCACTCTGGCCAAGATGAAGACCTATTCTTTTCAGAACAGTGACAACTAAGAAAGACTCCTGAATGTCCTGACACTTGACTGCAACACTGAACTGAAACCTCCTCTTCTCTTTTTGACTAAGCAATTTCCTCCTATCTCTTTTAAACTTCCATGCTCCCTTCAAAACCTGTAAACAGTAAATGAAAGGTGGGATGGGCAGCATGTGCTTGCTTGTTTACACAGATCCCTGAAAATCCAGCAGACCACGAGGTGTCCATTGCTAGGAGACTAAAACCTGTTTTTCCAGAGCAGTATAGGACAGGGGTGCATTGTAGTGCAGAGCTAATAACATGTTCAGGCTTTCACTTGGATCCTCAGACTCGCTGTGTAAGACATAAACAATGCAAACCCTGCAGATCATGAGGTGATGGATGGATATATTTTACAGCCATGAAGGTGGAAAGAGAAGAAGGCTCTGTTCAATTAGACTGACCTAATTTCATAGCTGAAAGTGCCGTCCTTTTCAGGCTGTCTTCCTTCAGAGAATGATCCTGCATTGTCAAGGCCGTGCTCTCTAGTCAAGTCTCTCAATTGAATTAGCAGTTTCAGAGCCAATTTCAGTTCAGCCAGTGCCAGAACTGTGTGTAAAAGCTTCCAAATTAATTTAAAACAGTCTCCTCTCATCAGTCAAGAAACCAGTTAAACCAATGAGGCTGTGAGGATCCATCAAGACTTGTTTAAAAAGTTCATTTTTGAGTTCTGAGCAGCTTTACATCTTCTCTGTCACTGCTTGAGAATTATAGGAACAACAGTCCAAGAAATTTGGCCTAAATCATCCTTGCAAAACAAACAAAGAATATCCCATCAGCTTTCTTTTATCCATTGGAGAGAGCAGCCACACAGTGCTGAGAAATAATTCACTGCATAAATAGAAAGCATTGATGGTAATTGAATCTTCCCACTCTCACTTCCACGTTGCCACCACAAAAGCGGCCTCAAACCACAGCGTGTGCTGACAAATGACCTGCTGCAGCTCATTCCCTCTCTTTCAGAGCTTCCTCATTGCTTGTCCAAAAACCTAAAATTGGGCTGGACCCATGATTATTTTCTCTCTTGCCTTGCATGTACACAAAATGTGATTGATTACTTGCAAGAAAGCCATCACGAGCTGTTCCAGTGCTTACACACCCACACCCAAAGCTGCCTTCAGCTCTTGTGAGAGTTGTGTTTCCTTTCTCCCATGTGTATCCCTCAATTCCATTTTCCCAACCCTGACTTCTCTTCCAGCCATCTCAGCACTTTCCCCTTGTGTTCAGACTTATGTGGAGGACTGTTCCTTCTCCTTTCTAACAGAGCTTTTCTCCCCTGTTAAAAATTTTTTATGTTTTTATTGTTCCCTCCTCTCTTCAATAGCTCTTCCCATTCCAGGAAGGCAAGTGAGTTGGTATTACAAAAATTGACCAAATTAAGAATATAAGACTTGTTCTGTGGTGCAATAAGATCAGGATTCATGTTCCAGGCTACCTTGGCTCCAGTTTTATTCTTAGGAACAAGCTCAGGTGTCTGCTGTAGGTCTGCAGTCCGTGGCCTGTAAGCAGAGCTGAGATGCTCAGCTGTAGCTTATGTGCCTCCACAGGGACACCGAAGTTCACATGCCTTGAACTACAACCTGAGTGCCTTAAACAACATCTGCAAGAGGCTTTTCAGAACACAAGTAGGAAATAATCCCTAAATGCATTTAATTCCAAAGCAGGAGTCTCTCAGAGATCGGGTCTTGGCCAATCTCAAACACTGAAACTGCTTTCAAACACTGAAAATCTCAAGGAAGCATAGAACTGAATAATTACAAACTTGCAAATAAGTCAGATAATATGACCTCTCAGCTCTGGTAAAAGATGTGGCAATTACACATCTGAATTCTACACTGAAAATGATACTGTAAAAACAAATTAATTTCCAGATATCCTAAGGCCCACACAGACTAGATTGCAGTTTTTCCAACTCTACAGTGCATGAAAAACTCATTTAACTTCTGAAACACTTTTCCTGCGATTCCCCTCTTCAAAATCCCTTCGCTACAGCAACAATTACCTTCATCTGATTCTATAATGACATTTCAGAACCTCTTTCTAGCCCTGTTCTCTCCCTGTCTTGGCATGTATGTCCTGCCTACTCTGGGAAAGGCTTTGCTGAACCGAGTTTTGTATCAGTTCTTGCTGCAGCACAATTGTCTGCAAAGTTTTCTTCCCATGTCCCCATTAGGAAGCTTCACAAGTTCTCTCTTCTGATCTTCATGGTCACCCAGCAGGTTGAAGAGAAGACCACTTTGCATGTTGGCAAATTATCTATAAACACCTGGATTTCCAGCATGCTTGCTTGCAGCATGACTCAAACCACAGAACTCTTACACAGCAAGACAGCAGCCTTAAGAACAGGATTTATAGATTTATATCTGGCAGACATGGGCATTTTCTTAGGCTTTAATTTCTTCAGAATTTTTTTTTTCTTTTTTTTTTTTTAAATGCAGCAAGTAAAACAAGCCTCAACATCAAAAAGAGTTTAGCACACAGGACTAATTTGATTTGTGTTTGTTGCAGCATTAGCAGCAATAATGGCAGCTAACAGCCAAACCACTCTCCCAAGCCTCTTTGATAAACGAATCCTTTACATCTTTACCTCCTTTATTTTCTTAATGCTTCTTCTGTTCTTAAAACTTCTCAGGAAAGGAGGATGCTTGAATCACGAGACTAGGAGAGTGTTCAGTGTTTGATGACAGCAGGCATCCTAAAGAATGTTTGTACTTTTCCATGTCAGACAGGGAAACCAAATTATTATTTCACCATGAACATTGAGCATGGACCTTCAAGAAATACTTTAATTCTGGGGATACATTTCTGATATGTGTAGAGGTAGAAAACTTAAGTATTACTGTACCTTGTCACAGTCAGCCCACTGGGGCCTGGATGTTAATTCAGTTACCTGCAACATTAAATGCACAGAAATTACCAAAACCTAAAAACTAAAGCTAAAAAAATTAAGTCTTGTGACCATAAAAGTCATACCCTCCAAGTGGAGCCCAGTGATGAGCAGTGTTCCTCAGGAGCTGGGGGATGGTAGACACCCAAGCCATGGCCAATGGGATTGAAGGCACCCTCAGCAGGTTTGCTGATGGCACCAGGTGTGGTGGGCAGTGTGGAGGGAAGGGATGCCATCCCGAGGGACTGCAATGGGCTGCAGAGTGGGTCTGTACAAACCTCATGGAAGCCAACGAGGTCGAGTGTGAGGTCCTGCATGTGTGTCAGGCCATTCCCTCTGTTTTTGCAGCCTTCCTGTTCGTAGATCCAGTGTGTTTTCCTGTACAAACCATCCCTGTTTTGTCTTTTTCCTCCCCCATCTTCAGTTCTGCACAGGCAGGGCTCTGCCATGCCACAAGTTCAATGCTGTGAGTCCTCTCTTCTGCTCTAGGCTAAAAACACCCTGCTGAATTTACAAAGCTCATTTCACCCTTCCTCTATCCAAGCAATACAAAAGTTAATCCATTAGCCAAAAAGAAAAGCAAAAAAAAAAAAAAAGAAAAAGCTGGTGATTTCTAACACTCGGATACCCATCAATTGACTGTCTGATTTGATAAAAAACTCTTCAGCAACTGCCACCACTGAATGCAACTCCAGATCATCAATGTTTACTGCAAAAATTCTACAGTGCTCTCTCTCTTGACAGATATTATTATCCATCTTCCTTGGGGCTAAAATTTCCATCTAACAGTATATGTAGCCCGAAAGGATTCTTTTGGTCTCTGCCTTCCCCTTTGCTTGCCTGAAGGGAGGAAGCTAAAGTCTGTATGCAAATAATTAGATATATTTCTACTCTTCAAAACGTTGCAGGGGCACTTAACGTTAGATTTTGATGAGATTTGTTCAAAAAAGGGCAGCCACATGTGAATTGTCTAGTCTGACATGAAATGTATGCGTCCTGAATGCTGAGTTGGATCATCGTTTTTCTCAATTACGCTCTGGTAGTTTGCTTGAGATAGAAAATTCACATTTATATTGCAGAAGTCAGTTGGATAGGCTTACTCCTCTATCCTTCCTAAAAATTACCTTGCACTTGCAAGGTTGGAAAAACCAATTTATTTGCAGCTCTTGTAACCTTGTGACCTAACAGCAGTTACAGCTATAAACTTCTACATCCTAATTTAGCATTTCAAAACACAAAATACAAAAGCTGCCTCCTGAAACAGGAGAAAACAAACTATGTCAAAGAGGGGACCCAATAACCATTCATCATATAACTGCTCCTCACTTCCTGTAGACATTTTTAGAGAGGATCATGGTTTTCATTAGCACTGTCTTGCCCCAAGAGAAATTGAGATGCTGAAAGAAATTACAGCCTAAACCAAAACCATCAGGCATCAACTACTTGTATCTCTGATAAAATGCTTTTTTTTTTTCTCTGAAGTGCATCCAGGAAGCTGCCTATAATTGGAAACATTAGAGGAACCACACAGAAGCAAATGCAGCTTGAGTGTCAGACAACCATTTTAATGCAAAATATACTAAAAGCCTGCAGCTAAGTGCTGAATACTTACAGGCTATTTAGAAAAAAATGCCAGCATATCTGCACTTTTCATCCATCTCTTTACAATGCATAAATGAAGACCTCTCATCAAAACATTTAAGCCATCTTTCAGCTCAGACTAATGAGCATTTTAAGAAAATGACCCCTCTCTCAAAAAAAAAATTTCATTTTTCACCCAAATGTGACAGCAGATTATCACATAACCCAGGATTTGTTAGGCTTGGTGTTAACTATGAAATTCACTGGGAGAAGCAAGCAAAAGGATGATTTTATCTAATAATATATTCAAATTTTTTGAAATAAAACCATTTCTCTTTGGTGATCATAGGAAAGCTCACCTACATCCCATGGCTGTTTCCAAAAGGTTTAAATAAAACAAAGGTTTCATCATAAATAAAGCCAGTTTTTCTCCAGTGACCTTCCTTCAGAGATCTTCCTGCTTCAGCTACAGGAAACGGGATCAGAACCCCCTGGATCTCCGCACAGCCAGCTGTGAGCAACCCAGGAGTGGACTGAGGACAACTTCCTGATCCAGGTGTTGGACAAACCAACCAGAGCAGCGTGTGCCACAGTGGTTTGTTATCCCCAAGGTGCAAAGGGGATGTTTGAAGAGACATGGACCACTTGTTCATGTAATTGGACTGATAAGAGCCATCCTCAGGCAATGCCTTCTCCATCTAAGGGATCTCACCCAGTGTGGCATTTAACTACAGGAGCTGGTGCTCCCACTCTATTTAATCACTATTTAATCACTATTTAATCACTATTTAATCTAATAAACTCACTGCCCTTCTTGTCAGGAGCCCACTTCAGATATTTGGATACCACCTCCAAATTTAAATATGTCTGGGCATTCTTCCCACAAAAAAGGTGCCGAGACAGATCCTTTGCTGGCCTTTGCCTCCCCCAGGCAGAACATCATCTGCACCACCAACAGTGGGGTTAGCTGCTTTTCTTCCCAAGGAAAAGTACTCTCACCTATTTTCAGGAGGTCACATCCCGAATTTGGATACCATCTCCAGAGCTGAATACATCAGGGATTGCTCCTGTACTAAATGTGACAGGAGAGCAAGCTGCTGCTGGCTGTTACCTCCCCTGGGCAGCACATAGCTGCACTGGAGCTCATTCTTTCCTTCCCAAATAAAGGTACTGTCACTGCTGCCAGGAGCCCACCTCCAAAATTTGGATACCACCTCAAAAATGGGCTGATGAAAGAGCATGACAGTTAATTTATCTGAATTGTGGAAGTAGGCTCCTGAAAATTATGTCAGTCCTTTTTTTTTGGTTTTATTTTGTTTTGTTTTGTCAAGGCAAATGCCTATCCAGAGGCTTGGTGGTGAAAATGATAGAGTGCTCAGGGGAGGAAAAGGCCTGGATCAGCTTTCTATCCTGGCACATTTTGTATGGAAACAATCCTCCAGCATATTCAGTTGTGCAGGTGGTATCCAAATTCGGCTCTAGTGGAGCATCCACTGTTGGATCTCGGGTGTGCAAGTGTCAAATACACGGTGGTGCACAGAAAGGAGCAGGGATGTGCACAGCACCAGCTTTTGGGATGCAGTTCAAGGCTGTGACTTACAGGGGGGAGCCTTCAGCAGCTTTCCCACCGGGCACACGAGTGTGGCACAAATTAAGGGCTTCAAACAGAAGGTGAAAGGCAGCAAAAGCTTTTTGTCCTGGCACATTTTGTTTGTCAGTAATGTCTAGACGTTTTCAGCTTTGGGTCTACACATCGGATTGTTTGGAGAGGAAATGGCACTTTTATTCTTTTGCAAGTACACAGCGTCATCTGGTGGAGCTGAACGGGCACCGTGAGAAGGTTAAACATCAGTTTTTTTATTTCCTGGCTGTGTTGGTAGTGCAATTTATATCCACCTGTATATAGGCGTTGCTGGCCCTTACCTGTCCTTGCCAGCCTGTTATCTGAACCTTTCTGAACTTTTTCTTTGGGCTTTTTCTTGTTACATGCCAAAAAAATCACTGTAGTCCCCTTTATCTGTTTCTCCACTGGTTTCCACTGGTTCCAGCTGCATTTATCAGTGTGCACACTTTTACATCCTTTTTTTTTTTTTT
>VXAC01008687.1:2853-15982 GCA_013399225.1 Rhipidura dahli
AAAAAAAAAAAAAAAAGAGAAAAAGAAACTATGAGTCAAAACAAAACAAAGAGAGATCTGATAAATCCACATCACACTTATCTATTGATTACACATATGGGACACAATGCAACAGATTTTTATCTTGTGTGCTTTGAAGCATTTATTTCTGGTCCCCCTAAACACTAAAGGTACTGATGAGAAAACTAAATGTAATGACAGATGAAGAGGTCACTCAGGGCAAGAAGTCATCAGGGACAACTGTTTTTAGGGGCACATTCACTATGCTGTGAATTAACATGTGATAGAGGCAGTGATGGGTTCAGATGGGACCCTTTAGAACAACGGGAAGCACAGCTTCAGGAGGAAAACTTTACAGAGAATGTCAGACTCCACTGGCTTCCAACAGCAAACGTCTAGCTCTCAGGCTCACCTGTGTGCTCCTGTGACACCTCTCACACAGGCACATGATGTACCAACCCCACCAGGATCACTCAGAACTCGTTCTGCCCTCTGCTAGGCTGCCTGTCCCTAGCAGTCCTGGATCTGCATCACAGCAGCTCCAGTGGCCACAGAGACCAAACGCTGATTAAAAAATGTTTTGTGTGGTGTGTGAAGAGGACAGATGGCAGCAGCAGCTGGAAACCTTTGCAAAATAGGCAATCTGTAATTATTAAAACAGCAACAAAACAACCTCCAGCACACGCAGAAAGAACTGCAAAACAAGAGAAACTAATGATGAGCCTACAGAGAATAAATGTATGAGAAGGACTGCTCAGAGGAAGGTCACTTTTGCCAAAGCTGGTCTTCTCAACAGCCCAATGTGAGGGGGAGAGGAGTGGATTCACTGACCTGCCTGAAGGGGTGCTATAAGCATGAGATCTGTTCCATCACCAGGGCTGATCTGTGGCTGACATCTTCCACTCCTATCCTGTCAGTGGGGTGTGACTAAAATTGTCTCTTTGCAGCACACACAGCTGTACTAAATCAGGCAAATGGGTTGTTTTAAGGTTGCAACTTGCTTGCTCTGAAAGCAATGAGCCATAGCATTGTCCTTTAAAAAACAAAAAACAAGTTCTCTTTGGCAGGGATAATTAACATCTTATAAACACAACCAGCTCAAATCAAGGAACAGCACTTTTTTTTCTAAAACATGGTGATAGGGCATGGCTAAGGCAGCAATATATGGTAAACTACATCTTTCCTACCACCTGAGAAGGACAGAGGTGTTCTCTAGTGGTTCAAAATCTTCGTATTAGTTTGAAACTGAATATCAGTACCATGTAACAGCTGCTATTGTGCCCATTTTCACACTCATTATGACTTACTACAAAATGAAGTGCTATGTTTGCTGTTTGGAAAACCACAGGCAATCACAACTGTGAACTCATCCATATCACAGAAAGGTAAAATAAGAAATCAGACAGCAAGAATTTCAGTCATCACAGCAGTTGCAAGCACAGGTGGGAGTCTGTTGACTGCAAAGCACTGCTGCTTGGTGGCATTAGAGAATCACCAGTATTGTTTCTGTCTGTGAAACAGTTGTCACTTGTTGATATTTGATACAAAAATTATAATGCAGCTAAGGCAAGGTACATCAATGCCATTTTAGCTAACCTGTCCCTTTTATAAACAAAACTAGTGCTGCTAATGTTTTTGACACTTCCTGCAAATACATCAGCGATCTCAGGCTCTCAGATTAATGGGTTTGACTTTCTATTCTCAAGCAGTCCTAATACACTGACATGATTTATCTACATGTTAAGAGAGGTACCTACAGCACTGGAACCTGGAGTCCAGTCTACCACTGCCTTTCTCTCATGACACGAGAGTAAAACGTGACTGATGCAGTATTCATTCATTTTCAACTTACACTTCTGAAGTTCCTCCAGAGACTGCTGGAAACCTGATTCTGTAATACAGAAAGAAAAATGAAGCGCATTACTATGGAAATTAACACATTACCAAACCCTCATGAGTGTGACTCTCAAATAACATCAGATAATTTTTACCACATCAGATGAAAGTAGTAACGATAGGAATATGGAAATAATGAAGTGGAAGAAAGAGAAATATTTTTTTTTAATTATCAATATTTTCTACCTCCTTCAACACTTGTTGATTTCACCCCCTTTTTTTTACAATATTTTGTTGCTTTGGATTACAGTTACCAGGTAGTGTTTCCATGTTCAGTCTTATAAAGAATGGGGCTGGTAACTGTTTCACTCATGGCAGTAAATAGATAAAAATAGAGCCCAATAACCACATTGTTAACTGTGACTTTGAATAGAGTCTTGCTTAATTCACTTCATCATTCACTTCAAAGCAAGCACTCATTTTCTGCTACCAGAAAACATTGGTAGAAAAGGGTTCCTACTTATTGCCACTCTGTTTTGTACCAGTTACGTTGTGCTCTCAAGAGCTCTTGAATTTTTATACCTGACTTGATTACATTATTTGACATAGAAGAGAGAGCTTGCTTGAGGTAACATTTGAGCCATCATTCAAATTCAGTCATAAAATTTACTTAAAAATGTGGAACTAAAATAATTATATCCCCTCTTAGTCAATAACAAATACCCAGCCTCTACTTGACAGCTTGGGCAAAGAATATCATTTTCTGGGATGGAATCTCTGCAGTGGTGTTTCATCATGTGGCAGGTGGCCAGGT
The DNA here is from genome assembly GCA_013399225.1 of Rhipidura dahli. NCBI lineage: Eukaryota > Metazoa > Chordata > Aves > Passeriformes > Rhipiduridae > Rhipidura > Rhipidura dahli. Next base: position 5,504 of record VXAC01008687.1, read on the forward strand.
TGTTGCTAATGGCGAGTGTGCCATTTGGTGAGGAAAGTGGCATTTTGCTAACATTGATAACAGCTCTCATGGCTTGAGATGCTGCGACAGCTGGGGAAAGGCCCCGAATTTCAAGTAACCCAGCATAACTCTGCCTTACAGGAGCTCATTAACTGCACACAATGACATTGGGAGAGAAGTGCTGGAGGACTCTGTCAAAGACTGTCTAGAAAGGAATTATAATTTCACTGTCTCAAGTACTCTTGTAATTCCTCTCACAGTAATACACCACAAAGCCTTTATTTTGTTTTTTTATCTGCAGAATCTCTTTGGAATGAATGGGGAAGACAGGGAATGAAGTAGAACATGACTGATCTTAATTAGCTCGTGCTCAGAAGCACTTTTGGACACCTGAGATTTACTTGAATCAAGGTCACAATGAAGGCATTTGGTAAATTGAGAAATTGAAGCTAGGTACCACAGATGCAGCTTTGCGTTCTAGCAGCCACCCATCTCTGAAAATAAAAACTACCATAAATCAAGAAATCAAATAGTTCAGGTGCAAAAAGAAAAAAGAAGTGAAACAGCAATGAAATTATGTAGAAACATGGCATCACATAGACTTTCTACCTCCACTTCTTCCACCAAACTGAGCTCATAAACAATCTAGATGGGAAAACTTACATATAATATACCAAACACCTGCTGAAATCTCTACTAGGAACTTGCCTTGTTACCTCAGAGACTTTACCATGACAAGTAAAGTTAAAATTTACTTTATTTAAAGTAAATATTTATTATTATTTAGTCTACAACTAAGCACAGGAGCTAGACCTAGATACTGCTCATTAGAACAGTACTACAATATATTTTTAATCTTGTTATTTTAAACAAACTACTTAACTACAATGATCATTTTGCTCCATGGTACACTAGTATTGGTGAGAAAATGCAAAATAATTTAACATTCCAGTTTAATATCAGTATCTAGGGTTTGTAAAAGAGGCTATCCTGTAGCTTTATCTTTCTTTTTCCATTGATTAAAGGGAAGTCTAGAGGACTCAGACTGAGGAGGTGACTTGATTTTGAAGAGCCAGTGAGGCTGTTGATCATACTGGTGTGGATGATCATATTTTCAGTTTTTCCCAAACAAGCAGCACTATCAAACTTAGGAGGTAAAGAGCTTCAACACATTTTAATGGGAAAGAGACCCTATGACCCAACAGCTTGTTTGCGAAGAGATGGAACAAGGTAGAAATACATGAATAAGGGTTCCATTATACAGAGATATATATTCCATCTATGAAAGATTAACAGAAAAATCTGCTGTATCTCTCCTTATATTGAATATTTATTCTATAGGCATAATGTGAACACCACAGCTCATAAATTACCTGACTGTAAATAGTATAGTAAGACAAGAAGGTCACTATATCTGCATGAAATTTTGTGTATATTTATATTCTGGTTGGCATGGACATTAGCAAACACTAAATTATCTAAGGTAACCTTTCTCTGATTCACAAACATTTAAAACTTATTAGTATGTATTAGAACTAATTCGAAGTTTGCCTATCTGCACAGCCTTTAGAAATGTTTTGTCCTGTGCTCCTTTCTATGAAACTCACTTCAATTTACTTCTGGGTGCAGTGCTTCCAGCTCTCACTCATTCTGAGTGGCAAAGATTTTATTTGAATAAACAATAAGTGAGGAATGGAAATCAACTAAAAACTGCCTATCAGCTACAGTATGTGAGAGCTACAGGTCACATCTTACTGTTTGGGCTAGGAAATTTATTTAAATAGCATGAATGCCCTCAGTTGTTCGTGAAACGGAGATCTGTGCCCTATGCAGCTGTAAGTACAGCATGAAATCGGCTTTCCATCATGAGATTTTTGTTCTTGTGTAGGTTCTGCTGCTCTAACCCTGGGGAAGTCAACTGGCCTCTCTCCAACCACAGCATAAACATAACTACCTTGAAAAGTACTTTCATTTCCACAAACTAAAAACGACTACAGTAGAATGAACATTAGTGCACCTGTCACAGAGCCTTACTCTTTACAGGTACCATTTTGATGATGGGCTGCAGAGGATATCAATTTAGGATAATAATACCCAAGATTCAGACTACAAGGGACATGATGGTGGAGAACAGAGCACTGCTCTTCATAAAACATTGGAGTGAATACTTTTAAAAACACCAACAATTACAGCAGGATAATTTGCTTTTGTTAGCTCAAACAATTTCCTATCAAGGTAAATGTCATGTAACAGCTCCCACAAAGCATTCCATCCCTTTTCCAGACACACAGACCATGAGCACTGAGCACAGCTTCTAAACAGCAGCAGCAGGATTAAAAGATTCCTGCCTAGTTTCTTGCAGGCAAGCTTTAATTCATCCTATTGACTCTCTGAGTAATAGCTGCAACACATTTTAATAATTTATGTGTTTGCAAGTGGCTTCATGCAATCCGGTTTTATCTCAGCTCCTTACTCCTAAAAATATGCAATTGTTTCCTGTTTAGTATTTGACTTATTCCCAAAATGATGATGTTTATTTTTGTCCTGAAAAAACAGAGTGGTTATTTTTGACAGTCCTTTTAAACTTTGCACTTTCAGAAACACAGTCTGACAAGAGAGTTTTGTCCATCTGTACCACAGACATCTTTTAGTTGTCCAGACTCAGTGTCTGACAGCTAGGTCATTCTCATCGAAAGAAACACTCTGCAAACGCAGACAGCGTCTGGCACCAGGTGCACTGTGGCTGCTGAATCCCAGAATCACTGGGGTGGTGTGTGGGACAGTCAGTAATTCTAATGGGATCTTGTGCTGTTTCCACTGGGAAAGTCTAGCAGGCTTGTTTGAGAAATGCTCTCTCATTGATTCCTTACTTAAACATCTTTCTTCTTCCTCGTCCTTGAAGCAAGCTGGGAAAATTCATCCACATCCAACTAATAACAATTACAACTATATGCAGAAAGAGCAGGCTGATGGCCTGTAAGAAATATATATATTTGAATATCTTAAAAATTACTTTTAGTATAGAATAAAAAACCCCACACCATTGCTAGGTGATCATGCTACATCTTTCTTTTTATGTCTCTAGAACCTCAGCTACTTATTTAGAGTGAACACCAAAAAGTGTTTGTCTAACTAAAGAACCAACCAGTTCTTAATGGGAGCCACTGTGCTTTCAGGTCCATCACAGAACTCTGCTTTCTAAAGAAAACATGTCCCACTTAATGTTGGTTCATTCTGTCCATCACCAAACTGCTGGCTCACACCTGCTGAAAATGCAGTGTACCTCAAACAGATAGCCTTTATTAATATATTCCAAAAAGAATATGTTTCCATGAAATATACATTAGAACTTATGTAGGTAGAATGTTCAAATGTCAAAAGTGTTTGATGTACCTTTGCCATCTCTACTTATGGATGCACCACTCCCATTATCAGTTTCTCACTGCTCATCTTTAATTATGCACAATTCTGCAGAGTAGCTGAAGTGTGAGAGGACCTCTTGTGCATTCAGAGATCAACTCTTTCCAAAAGTATAAATTGCTCCAGACCAAGGACTGTTGCATTAAAGAGACCTTACTTTGCATGGCAGATCTTGTTCCACACACTTCATTGATAATAGAGATATTGACTAATTTTGATAGAGCTAAGGCCAGGGAAGAGCTGACAGAAAACTCTCATCCTGGAGTAGAGATCACAAAGCCAGGGGGCAATTTGGAATATGGAATTTTTGCAAATATATTACTTCCTTCTGTCAGAAATAAACTTTTTATTTGCTTCCCTTTCCTGAAAGGAAATGAAACCAGATTAAATTAAAATAAATTGTACCTGCTGTTATTTTTGGCATGTATGATTGATGAAGTTAGAAACACTAATTTGGTAACCCAGGAGACAGACAGCAGACACCTGCTAAATTCCTGCAGTTGCTATAAGGTAAGTAGTGATGTGTGCTTCCTGCACAACCCCATGAAATGACTGTTGAGCCCTTCAGTCCTGCCACACTTCAGAGCTGGGGTTACCACCAAGTCTGACACAAAGAAGCAGGCAGGTAGGCTTGGAGCTGCCAGCTGCCAACCACAGGCCCTGTTCCACGTGAGGATGGAACAGCCATCAGAAGCGCAGTGATGGGGTGGGAATTTAATGAAAGCCCACACTCAGAAGGGTCACCATTTAGTTGTTTGTTGCCAGAGATTTTTATCAGCTGATCATTTGGTCAAGAAGACAGACTTGTGCAAAGTAATTGTTGATTGGCTTGTTTCAGATTTTTAATAGGAATAGGCTTTTCATTTGAGAAAAAGAGACTGTGAAGTATATGCACAGGTCTGGAAAAATCAGGGTTTGCCCTCAGAATGATTAATCTTATGCAGCTGTTCTCCTGGACTATTTTCAAATGTGTTCAACAATCCTTAAAGATTTGTTACAGAGTGGTGACACAATTATTTTGCCTAAGTAACTTCACATTTTAATGAGCTGTGAAAGCCTAAAATTTGAAAGAAGATAGCTTGTACTGATTGGGATGAATAATAGGCAAGAAAGTTTTAAATGGAGAGCACCAGCAGCATTTCAAGACACTAAACTCCATCACTCTTACTCCTCTGTTAGTTATTCCTGCCCAAGACTGCTTCATACTGTTAATCATCCTCAGAACCTGCTCCTTTTCACATTGTCATTGTTCTTCACACCCATCACTGTACTGAATATTCCCCCAAATGTCTCTCCTTTTAGAAAGGAGAGAAATTTACCATCAGTTTGCGCTGCTTTCCTTGACTCTGATGCTTCTAAACTGTCAAGGCACAGGCAGAAAGTCACCTCTGATTTGACCCCAAACAACTGAGACTGAGCATTTCACATCCCTACTCTGCAAAGTCCACAGCGAAACACAGCCAATAAAGGACACGCAGTGAGAAGGAAGCATTCAAACTGCACCTTTCACCACAAATTAAACTTTCCCATCTCCAAGCATCTGTAAATGTTCCTGACTGAAAAGTACCAGCAATATTTTGGTCCTGCCTGGCACAATTCACTAGTGACTACACACACCATAAGCCCTGTTCCTGTGCCAGCCTGATGAACCTCCTGCACTCACAAGTGCTCATTTTCACAAGCACCCTCCATTGCAGGAACATTTTGTAGCTACTTAGGTTTGAGATCCAAGTTAACTACCTAATAATTTATATGCTGCAAGATGCCACTATTTTGCAATCAGAGACTGAAAAATTATTTCATGAGATGCAGGCACCCAAAGAATAAAAATTCAAACGACAAGATGCAGGTATCTCAAAAAACTTAAGAGCTTGAAAAATAATCACAGAAAAGTTTTAGAGAACACCCAGGCATGTTCAGCTCAAAAACTGGTCACAGGTAGGGCCCACTGATTTCCTCATGTGTTCACAGAAGAGGATGAAAGTGACCCATTTGTAATTTTTCATTTAAAACTGGATTGCCACATCTGTTTTGCAGCGCCCTGTGAAAAAGTCCACAACACACCAAACGCACATTGAAGATGGAATGGTTCTGGAGGAACCAAGAGGAGCAAAATTTTCCAGAGGTTACTGGATCAAAAGCATTCACAATTTTGCAATTCATTTAATCAAACTATTAAAAAAATTAAGCATTACAATTGAAATAATTATCTGTAAACCAGTATTTTGAATTTAAATGTATTCAATTATCCAAAAGTAATTAGAATGCTTTTAAATTCTAAAAAACTACAAATATTCTAAATTACACGTGTAAAATATGCACACATATTTTTGGACATGAAAAATGTTTCATTTCTCCTCCTAAACACCTTTCTTTTTCATTTCTCTAGAATGACTTCAGGCTATGCTCAGTCGCGCTCTTGATGTTTCCATTTCTTCTCTGGCCTCTGGAGAGATGAGTCATCTAAGTGAGACAAATATCAAGATAAAAACACAGCAGAAGTAGGAAAAGCATAGGAAAAAAAAAAAAAAAACCAACCAAAAAACCCCAAAGCAAAGCTCTTATTTGATTCTCTTTTCTCTAAATGGAAGAATGGAAGTGCAATCTTGATTTTCTACAGCAGAACAGCAAGTTCTTGGCCGGGGATTTAATTGCGTTGCTTGTAGTTAAACAAGATTTCATCTGGTGATGTAGCAGGGCTCCCTCTGAAGCCCAAGACAGTTCCAGTGTGATCCCGCCGTGAAAGAACTCCCAAAACAAGGAGTTGGCCGTTTGGGAGAGTTGTTTCTCAGCTCTCGGAATCTCCTGATGGCACATTACTGACCGCTGAGTGGCAGTGTAAGGAAAACAAACCCAAAACTCAGCAGTGACAATCCATGAGGGCTTTCATTGGATCCTCAGCATCACAGAGACTATCTCAACATTCAAACAACATATCCCCATCAGGACAGAGACGTTTTACCAGAGCTCACTCACTGATGCACAATCCTGTGTCCTGGCCAGCTTACCTGTTTCCAGTATTTCAGAGATAAAGCTTTCAGTAGGGATTTTATATCTCAAACACACACCAGGTTTAAGAGAGGACTAGAAAATCATTACGTTTCTTTAAGAAAATTCAGAGAAAACCACAATCTTTCTGTTAGATTATCTAGGACTTTTCCCTAAAAGCAGGAGGACTGTAAATTGATTTGTCAGTAAGATGGATATTTGTTTGTTTTGTCAAAACAAAACAAACAAAAAAATCTCGCTGCATTCAATACCAAGTGAACATTCAGAAAATAAGGAAAATAGAACCTTCCTGAGGAATGGCCTGGAACTGAGGAACACCTATAAAATATATTGTGACCTATGACCTACACAGCACTCATAAGAGTAACTGCCTAAATCAGTAACCTTGAGTTGCTTTCCAATAACACTCTGGGGAAAATAAACAAATCAACAAACAAAAAAACCCAACCAGCCTTCTGAAACAGAGAACTCTATAAATACCTGAAACACAGAGCAAACCTCAGGTTAAAAAAAACCCCAAAAAGTCCAAAAAATACTTCTATCAGGATAACAGATAAAGTACTTGCACTAAGATTGATTTGAAAGCCTAAAAAAGACATAATGAGCATAATTCATATTCTAGTACAAGCTACCTACATTTTAAGATCAAGAGAAGTCAGAAAGAAAACAAAAACACAGTGCCATGAAACAGAGTGCTACCAAAGGAATTTCACGCACAATCTCATGATTCTTCAGCTAATGCACTTGCCTCTCCTCAGTAAATACCCTGCTGTTTTGAGGAACATGGGATGAGCAGCACAAGAGGAAGCTTTAAAAATTGTAGATGAAAACTGAGAAAGTATTTCTTATTTGCAAATAGCTAATCTGGAAAAAAAAAAAAACCAAGACACAGCATATCCGCACAAAAGATGAATTCCTCTTCCCTTTGTGTTGTTTCTTCAGACGTGATTTCATCACCAACTTAAACCCATCGGAGCCCACACAAATGTCTGTGTGCTCCTGCCCTTTTTTTGTGTCACCACCAGCAACCACTGGTATGTGGCAAGTCACAAAACATGCTGAAACAGCTAAAAGTCTGTATGTTTTCTTCCTCTTTTGCTGCCTGCATGGCCACAGAACTGCTACCACCAAGACAAGGAAGGCAGAGCACAGTCATTGCCAGGGATTAGAGAACAAGATAGGATTACCCTTTTCATCAGCAGCTACAGGGCTCTTAGGGTGATTTATGACAGCAAACCTGGGAAAGTAAGATCATAGAATAACCACATTTTTCTAATCTTTTCTATTACTTTGAATTATGAGAAACCTGAAATGCCCAGCTAGAAGAGCTGCAATAAAGTACATCACAAGCCATTTGGCATCAGTCTTCCAAGACAGGCAGCTCTGTGCATTCACAGATTTTCTGTGCAAAAAGTGCTGAATTCATGCTATGCTTCACTCTTTGGAGTTAATTCAGCAACCAACACAACAGGACATGAATCATCATGCAATAATTGATGAATGGGGTGCTGTAAAACAAAGTAAAATTCAGAGTATTGATGCAATTAGGCAAAAGTTAGTGATGCACAATTATTATAGCACTTCCTCTTAAATGAAATCAGAAAAGTACACCATAAGAAGAAAATAAGACACGAAAAGAAGAAACACAGAAATATCTATCAGCCTGCCTCAGTGGATGCTGGTGAGAATTGCTGACAGCTGATGCTGTGCCAACACCAGCTATCTCCCCTTTGTACTAACTGATAAGCTCGTGGCCTCCTGCCATATCGTATGATGTCTGCAGGTCTTAGACAGTAAAAGGGATCAGTTTGAATACGGTTTGAATTATTTAACAGCATCATAATTTCACTCAGGAAAACAACTCTGAATACAGTGTCAGCAACCACAACCCAAGCTGGATTCCTCACTTTATACATGCACACCTACAGAAAAATACATCAGTAACACAAACTATACCAAAACATCGCCCCTGTTTCCCACATCTTTACAAGGCAGTTCAAACCAGAAGATGAGCAGTAGAACAGAGCTGTGGAAAAGGACAGATGAAAACTGTGCCTGGCCTAAGCTGATGGACAAAGAATTACTTTTGCATTTCCCCTTCAATATTTACTTATACCCAACAAGGGTGACCAAACTGAGGTCAAATTACACCCAAACTTCAAAGCAGTTTATGCTGCCTGAGCCATTGCTCTGCCAAACCCTTCCTGTGGCTCAGGACAGACCAAAAACCATCACATGTTACCTGGGCAGAGCAAACAGCATGAAGCCCCTCACTGGGACAGCTGCGTCTCCCCAGCTCAGCCTTTGGGGTTCGCAGGGCGGCCCTCACCCCGCTGGCAGCACGAGAGCCGCCCTGGGGAGAAGGCTGGCCCTCAGCAGTGCCCGCCATGCTGCCCTTCACGGGGAAAACACACATTTGTCTTCTTCACCTGTGTTTCCTCCTGGCTGGGCTTCCCTCCCGTTCCCCTCTCTAGAGAAAAAACACCCTCAAGCAAGGAAAAAACACATTTGGGCCTAACCCATTTGGGCTTGATCCACTGCCCCTCAGGCACCTTCACCCTGGGGGTGCCAGCAGGGCCAGGGCATGATGGCTTTTGATATCACATGAATAAAACAAAATATAAAATGCAGAACTCAGCAGAAACCTTAGGACAGAAGCTTACTCCTGGAGAGCTTAAGAACAAGTCTTTTTAAGAGGAGGTGGTAAAGGCAATGACACCTTTCGTTTGGTTTTGCATTCTTCCCTGATCTGATCTATTTTACACAGTTGTTCTATCGGACTGGAAATAAATTACATAGTAACATTTAAGTGCTAATGTAGAAGCAGGAGAAAAAACTCCCTCAAGCAAGGGAACAAGCAGGACCTTTGAGAGGCAACCTCATCTGTAGCTGCTGCAAGAGAAGAGAATCCCACCTCAGGCTCCTCACAGCACTGCTGCGGCAGCAGGAATGGCACTGCTGGCCAGCTGGCGTGAGGTGATCCACCAAGCACTGCTCCCCAAACCCTCCCTCATCACCTGCCATGAGCCAAACTACACCTGGACAAATGTGTTTTCAATTGGTGCCAAGGTGCTAAACCATGTTTCCTTCCTGAACAGATACACCTGAGGCTGCCGGCATCTTCCTGAGAAACCTGTGTGCACAAGTCAGTAACAACATCTTACTATAAATCAGCATTTTACTATAAATCCTAAAAACTTGATCCAGCATCATTACTATAAATCCATTAGCATGGTAGGATCAGCCTCCGTAGGAACAAAAACCTGATGCCTAATGGAAACTACCCCAGCAGGGCTGTTGTAACCTAAAGTACCTCATTATCATCTTCACTGTCTTTTTATCTCCGAGTACTTCTGGAGCACCCGAGATTGATACAATTTAGAAAAACTATTTTCACCTGTTAACTGCTTGGAAACAGTGACTGCGTTCAAACACCTCTGAATGAAGGAGAAGCCAAGGCACAAGCTTGAGCCGCATACAAAAAGTCTGTATCAAAACTAGAAAGCGAACTAGTATCACTGTGTGTGATATGTGATTATATGTATGATATGTGATAAGTGATTATGTTTTCCAATCCATAAAATGATTATGTTTTATTATTTTTATGAAGTGCACTGCAGGAACTGCTTTTCCGTTCAGCAAACTCTCTTTTGAGGCAACCACTTGTGCAACAGTGACTCTTCACCTCCTCCCAACCTCCAGCACTCCCTACAGACTGAGGCACGAGAAAGACGGGACAAAATCAGATCACTAATATTAACTTTCCAATGCAGTGCTTGGAAATGTGTTTACAAAATATAGTCAAATGGAAGAGAACTGACAATGCCTCGGTGTTTCACTCAGAACACACGCATAAATAGAAAAAAAAAAAAAAAGTTGTCATCAACATCTGAAGAGTGCACAGCATGAGTGTAATTGATATATAAAGAAAAAAAAATTAATCTTTTGGCCTTGAAGAACCTGCTCAGAGTTTTTCAGAGAGTCACAATGACTGCATTAAATCCCTGGGTCACCAGAAAAGTTTAGTACACTGCTATTTGGAACAAAGAT
>VXAC01008687.1:16032-95229 GCA_013399225.1 Rhipidura dahli
TCACCTTCTCTCTTTTCGTTCCATTCCTGAACTCCACAGTTTTGTTCATCAGTCTTTTCCACATCTCCCTCACATGCTTCTTTTGAACATCATTTTAAGCTGCAAAACAGAAAGCACTGTTTTAACTTTGGTGAACTGTCTGACCTAGTACCTGATGCCTTATTTTAGAAAATGGCAGCACCCTGAGCAAAGTGCCCATTTTGTGGATAAGCACTGACTGCTGGTAACCCCTGAAGAGGTCATCCACAGGTGATCATTACTGAAAAGTGTTTCCAGTGGAGTTTGACGCTCTTTGAAGTTTCCATGGTGATTCGGGTGCAATTCTCAGATCACAGATTATCAAATTTGCAGACAAAAAAAAGGACTGAAGGGGTGAGAGATAATGACAAATAGGGCAGTTGTACAGAAAATAAATTGGGCCACTTGAAGAATTAGACCCATTCAAATACTGAAGAAAAAAATAAAGTTATGTATCAAAGAACAAGATATCAGGTTTTAATTATGAGAGACTATTTCAGAAAGTACAAGCTAAAAAACCATGTGGGTCACAACAGACATGCAGCTAAGAATAAGAGTTTTCAAAGCAATTCCATGGCAAATGAAGCAAGGAAAGAGAGCAAAAGCAAAGATAATCTGTTCCTCACATCAAAAATGAAGTGTGGGAAAGCCAGAGACAGATTTTTTTTTTTTACCTGGCTGTAGACCATTGACTCATAAAACCATTTTTAAGAGATTGTAAAATCTGGCACAGAGAAATATGGCCTTTATCAAAAGTTAGAGATGTTTCCTTACAATTTCAGATTTCACTGTATGGTTAGATCATCAAAAGATGATCAAGTTGTGATTAATTTACAATGCACATATATCAGACTGGTAAGGTCAGTGCTATTTCATTCTTAAATTTCACACAAGAACCAGCACCACAAGCTTGTAGCTCCAGGTAGATAATATTAGGTGGAGGAAAGAACTCAGTTCTACCATTAATTGTGGTTGTCATCCAGAACTGGAACTATAATAAGAAAAAGTGAATGAAAAACACATTTATTGTTCTCTAACTAAGCATCATAATCCAATAGAAGGGTTTCATCACAGTCCAAGAAGAGTTTCATTATAGTCCAATAGAAGGAATTTGGCTTGCTAAGTTATGACCTTCTTTCTAAAATTATTAAATGAAGTAAGAATTTCTATTAGACCTAAAAATCTGTAAAAAGCTGTGATTTCTTTCCCCCTTCTATTCCCATGTCGGTGCTATGGAAAAAAACTGTTGGGGAAAAATCTTCATCATTCTCCTTCCCTTCACCAGCAAGGGCAAGCAGCACAGCTTGGCACAGAAACACAGATTTTCTTTGCATTGCTGAAGGTGTATTGCAGATCATGAAGTTTTGGGACATCCTTGCTGTGCTTGTACTGCAGAATATGAAAACATTTGGAACGCGGATATTGGGAGGGCAACAGGTAGCCAACAGCAGCTTCACTCACCCGGAATTTCTGGAGTTAGGAACCACAGACAGCTGAAAATTTGCTTTAAGGCTGTCGGAGGCACTCAGAGGTGAGTGTGGAGCTGTGTTTCCCATGCACTGCTTAGCAAGTTCTAGTAAAGAGTGAAATTTGACTTTTCATCCATGCTAGCACTTGCCAAGACATGTAGGTTTTGTGACTTGAAGAACCCACCTCTGTAATTTCTAAATTCTAGTTTATTTTCCTCCCTCTTACCATTTTGCACTCCTGCTACTAGAGCAAGAGTAGATGCTCTTCCAGAGAAGACTGGAGGCAACAGTTTTGTGCTGCTTTTCTGGCAGAACAGGATTAGAGAGAAAGAATTTCTCTGTAACAAAAGGATGCAAATCATTGTGAAATAATTTCAAAATATCAGGAACTGACAGCATAAGAGAGGAACACAGAGGGCATATTCTGTGCCAGGAGACACAGTTTCTAGCCAAAAGCTAAGATGTTGAAAAGTGGGGAAAAATTCTGCAATTTTAAATAAAAGCTTTGATGTGCAAATGTCAGGGGATCTCAAACACTGATTTTAAAACCCCCTATTCATAGCTGATGGTGGGAAGGAAAGTAAGGTTGCGGTGACTCCTGGTGGGCCACTCTCAGGGATGGAAGGGTGAAATTCCACCAGTGTACCTCCCTTTCCCTAATACTCCTTAGTCTTTCTGCCTCCTTGTTAAGCTCAGCCACCAGACAGAGGAGATCATTCAGCTGCTCGCACAGCACACAGGTATCTTTTGCACCATCCCCTGGTACTACTGACAGGCTGAAATGCTCCTCACAGGAAGGGATCAGGGCAGATGTGCCCTCCTTGGGGGGCTCTGCTTGGGCTGGTACACTTTTAGCAGCTATAGCTTTTGATTGTTTGGAGACCCCTGCTGAAAAAAACCCAAAACCAACCAATCAACCAACCCCCAACAGAAAAATCCCACTAGCAGGAGGATGAGTGCAAACTGCCCTGCCATGCCCTCAAAGACATGCCCCGCTCCTGCTTGCCTCACTCCCTAGAGCCTTCCTTTAACTGCACCTCTGATGGCCGGGGGAAGCCCCTCCCTGCGCATCAATTCCTCTACTCCGTAACAGAAGTTCACAGCAAGCTCCTACCATGTTTCTGCACAGCAGCAGAGTAGGTGCAGGCCTACAGATCCATTCAAAAAGGAGCTCTGTGCAAACAGCAGAGGACTTCAGTTCTCAGAACTCATCTCAGAACTCATTCATCTTTGTTTTCTTTAAACAGGTGTCTTGGTTTGAAAGACAGGTGTCACTCAAGGAAGGCTGGAACCTCCCCTGAAATAGAGAAAATGCAATCCCCCTTCCCTCCAAATTATTATAACTTTGAAATAAAGGAGCTTTCAGGCAAAGATGTGAGGAATAGGAATAACAGTCCTTTACTAATATATATATATATATATATAAACCAACACAAGCAGACAGCAATAACTGACAATGATAGCAAACAGAACCCCACCCACTGTGCACCGGCGAGCAGGGCGGGTGCGATGGTTCCCCCGCGGCTGCAGGGGGCGCTCCGGAGCGAGCTCGACCCTCGCAAGGCAATGGCGGCTCGGGGTCCCGGGAAGGGACGGAACAAAGGCCTCACAAACCCCACTGGGCAGTTGGTCCGGTGTCCGGCAGAATCCTCGGGAGCAGCAGGCTGGAACAGCAGGGACGAGCACCAGTTCTGGGCGGCAGATGAGTCCGGAGCCGCAGCAGGAATCCCGGGAGCTCTCGGCAGGCAGGGCGCACGGGCTACAGTGTAGCACAGGCTCAGAGCAGCAGCAGGGACACGGTGGCCACAGCCCGACTCCCAGCAGGGCAGGAACAAAACAGGCTCGGGAATCCCGGGGCTTCTCCCACAGAAGGAAAGCAGCCAGAAATGCAGAGGTTCAGCGTAGCGTTGTCCTCACCACCACGGCAGGCAGCAGTCTCCCCTCACCTCGTGACCAACGCTGAGTGCCCACCGGCCCTCCGAGCTGAGTGCCTACCCCCAGGTGCCAGAGCGGGCAGCCTGCTTGGCCTTTCCCTTTTGTTCTCGTAATCACCCAGCCATCATTCTCTGCAACACACCCAGGGAAAAAATTCCACCACGGAGAAGAACCGAAAAGGAAAACTTTCAAACCCCAACAACAGGAAAACCATGAAAGGGAAAGGTCTTGATGAAATGTATGGCATCTGCTCTTTTTAGTTACCTTCTCTGTAGAAGGGATGGTGTGAACACACACACCATTACTGCAGGATACATACAGAATCGAATTTACAAAGGTAATTCCTTTAATGTGACTAATGCTGTACTCTAAAAGCCAGACCAGCTTTCAGGATATGCAGGCTGAAGCTTTGATCCTCAAGGCAAAATACAGCTTCAAACTCGTGATACAAGTTTAACTTGCACAAGTTAATAAATTACATCACCAAAGGGGTTTGTACTTGCAGCACGGAGAGGGAAGACTCAGTAAGTCATTACAGAGAGGAAAGGTGGGTTCAGCAGAACACATGGGAAGTGCTGGTGGTTCAGGAATGGGAAAAATTGTACCAGGGCACAGAATCAGTACATTTATCAACTCTCAAATTTCTGTGCAGCAAAATCAAGTCTAAACAGTTCTTCATCTGAATTTAATTTTGAAAATTGGTGTTTGTATTTCAGTGAAGCATTTCTGTGCCTGAAAATGTCTCTTCTATTCAGTTTGTCTCATAAAAGACATCATTTGACTCTCCAATTTCTTTAATTATAGCAAGACCATTCAGTAAGGAAACTCACAAAAGTAAAAAAGAATATTTTTGTATTTCTATAGATAAATTCCAAAACCAGAAATCAAACAAAACTTTAAAGCCTTGACTAAAGATAAAATAAATAAAAAGAGAGCATGATACAAAGTATCCTTCCTTTCCCTGAGTCACAAAGTTGCCTGATCCAAAAGGCTAGTACTTCAAAAGGATTACTCCAAAAGGTCTCCTCCTGCCCAATGGGATGCACATGTTTAGAAGATAAATATTTAGGAGATCTTTCTAGAGAGATAAAATTCTAGGAGAAAAACCCAAACATGTATTTCACCTTTCAGTGCACAAGACACAACATCCTAGGAGAGGTTCCTATCCCAGCTGTCCATTTATCATTAATTATTTGACAATTAAAAACATTTGTTCCCATGTCTGTGGGGGACGGGAATACCAAGCAATGCAAGGAACAAGCCTCTCCAGATCTTTTTTTTTCCAGCTCAGATTCAGCAGGAAGCAGGATGTCATGGATCTCAGAGAGGAGGAATTTTCTGTATTACAACTACAGATTTATTTATCTTATTTTTATGTCAGAGTAATCACTGATAGCAAAGTTGTATATAACATTCCTTAGTGGGGGAGAGCTAATGATGTGAGAGGAACTGAAGCGTGGAGTTTTAAACCTCAACATTAAGCAGCTCTATTATTAAAATTCAGATTTATTCCAATCTTGTGCAATGCTCTTGTGACAGCTCAAACAACTTTGATCTAAAACAAATTCTTACTTTAAATACTGCTGATCCTGCTGAGAAGGCAAATTAAACTGGGCTCACAGAAGGTTGAAGCACCCACTCTTTCCCAGGGTGAGGCTCCAGGAGAAGAGTCAAGGGAAATTGCATATAAAAAGCAAACACCCAAGACAAAAGGTGTATTAGTTGCAAATTAGGAATGGTTTGTGTCTTTGTGTAGATGTGCAGAATGAGGCCATTTGGGGCACTGACCTTAATAACTGGACAGTTATCAAATTAAAAACTAATTAGGGTCAGTTCAACAGCAAACTGCACCAATGTCACATGTCCCAACATTCTTTTGAGTGGGCTCTTGGAGTCATAAATAGCAAAGTTCAGTAGTAAAGAAGCTTCCCCAAAGTGGATAGTGAGGAGAAGAATGAAATGACAAGGTGGATTTTCATGAAGCTCAGCTTGGGAGACAGAGCCTGAGTCTCAAATATCAGGTAAAAGATGGTAAATGAGGTAAAATGAGGCAAAATAAGCACCAAGATTAGAAAGGATGAATAAATAAATTGGGTTGTTTGATTCGTATCATGAAAACTTAGGGTCAAAGAAAAAATGGAAAAACTGTACTGCTGTCTTTGATGTACAGAGGAAAGGGTAGAGGCAGGGGTGGAAGGAGAATCAGCAAATAATCAAGAACATGTAAGTTTCCGGCACAAGTTGGAATTCCTCCACTTCTGGTGGCCAATTTAATAAACATCCTTTCCTTTTCTAGATGGCTTTTTCCAATGGAGGTTTATTTATGCAATTGGATAGTACTTGGGTAACATTTTAATACCAGCAGCACGTGATGCCAGGCCAAGTTTACCCAGGTAGCCTAATTTACAGGGGGGAGTTTGGTTTTGGTTTGGTTCATCTCTAGACAATAGAGAGTACAGAATACTTAGCTTAGAAGGATCCAAGTCCTATTAGTTCCCAAAAGTTAAAAGTTATCTACAAATGAAGTAAGACTTCAGTCCCCAAAATAATGCCACATGTACGTTTAGTGTACTTGAGAAGTCACTTCCAAATGCATACACTGCAATTCTGGCCCCATGCCTTAGAGCTGTTCACATTTTGTTACATGAGAAGCACATTACTTGCCAAACTGATTTTCTCAGTAAAACGAGAAAAGGCTGAACCATTTTCCCATTAAGAACATGCACTAGTTTCCCAGGTATGTGTGCAGAAGTTACTTGCGTCTCTGCTAATAAAGTCTTAAGTGTGATATAAGCATTTCATACATTAGAAGACTGCATTTTCAAGTTAAGCTCACAATTTGAGTAGCTTTATTTAATACCTTTTTCTTCTTAAAAAATAGGTAAATATGGAGGAAACTGATGCAGGCACCACTGAGAAGACTCTGATCTCAGCTAAGTGCCTCTGTGATGCTGGCTTGTGACTTGAAACTGGCAATAGCATTTGTCATACATGAGGACTGGCAGAAATATCAGCTCATTTATGTGTTTTGTTTGCTTTTCCTTAGAAGTCTGAAGGCACCTGCCTTTGGTGCTGTAGCTTTCAAGAGGCAGAGAAACAGTACATGAACATCCAACACAGCTGTCTCCACCGTAAGCACCCATAACATGTTAAAGTTACTAAAGACATGAGCTCTGCTTTTACATCTGCTGTTACCTGCAGAGATCAGAGCCTATACATACCTTACAAATCTTCACAGCTACACAAATGAAACTGCAAGTACCTGATCCTGACACCTGTTTTAAACAGGATTTGCAAAGCTGCCTCCCAGGTGAAATGCAGACCCGCTTCAGCTCGGCCATCCACCACTGGCTGCAGATGTGCTCGTGCTGCTGCCCCACTGCTGCCTGGCACAGGGAGCTGCCCCACACTGAGCTCTGCTCTGCCAAGAGCTGGGCTCTCTCTGCTGAGGACGGGAGCTTGTCTGGGTATGCCCACCCATTCCTGCAGCAGTGCCAACGATGACAGAGCAGCTGTGCTCTCTGCCCAGAAGTTAATGAATTAAGTTCTAACAGGACAAGACATGGAACCGGGTGCTATTGCACCCAACTGCAGTGCTCAGAGACATTCAGAGGCATTTGCAGCAGTCAGTGGCAGAGTCTTGGCATGTTAAGGCTGTGCAACAAAGGTTTAGTGGGGAAGAAAGATGCTTAAGCTTTAAACTAAACACCTGATGGTGATGGAAGCATGAACAACTTTTCTTTATTCCTTTTCCCTCTGAATTTACTTGTACCGATAGTGGGGCTAAAAAAAGAAAACAAGGTGAACACTGCTCTCCTAAGCTCTGATTCTTTGCCCCCACCATAGTACACCCAAATTTGCTTCAACATACCTTCAGCAGGGTGTTCAGCTTTGTTGCAGGTATTTCAAAACATTTCTATTTTAGACAATGCCTGTAGAACACACTGAGATCTTACCTGAAGGAACAGTTGCTACCTCAAGAAAAAGAAAAAATAAACAGAAGGCAGGGGGGCATCCAGGCTGATGTGTGTTGTGTATTTCTTATGGCTCTATGTCTACAGAGAACATTTCTCATGGAGGAACAAGGTTTTTTGGTGTCTTTTTGAATCAAGCAGAAGGATTTCCACTTCATGATTACCAGACATTCTTTTGAGATAAACAGGAGTGGATAAAGATCCTACATTCCTTTAAGCATACAGAATAAAAACCACTGTGAGAGTCTAAAGGTTTATAAATGAAAAACCATCACCAAGGAGCCAAGAAGTCTGGCTTCCTCTTTGAATGCTGCTCTCAGCCTCAACGAGACGCATTTTTTCGTTCAACTTTCTCACAATGTTCACCTAACTCCACTTGCCAGCATGTTTTGCCAAATTAGAAAAACTGCTGCAGAAACCATCTGCTCGACATTGCTTACATATAATAAAGTATGGCTCAATACAATGTATTGGAAATGTTTGGGGATCTTTACATGGGAACCAAAAGAAGCAGTGCTGACTCAGGGAGATCTCCCGCTGATGTCAGTGGGAATTGCACCTGAATGGGCTCTGCTGGAGCTGACACAGAGCTGGCTGTGCTGTGCCTGCCACTGACTGACAGGAGAACGTATGGTTAGAGTTTAACAATACCAACTGCAATGGAGACGAGAAGGAAGGTTTATAGCATTTCTGGCTTGCTGTTCTTTTGTAACTATCAAAAACACTCAAATGACTTGTACATGTCTGCTCTGTAACAGCTTTTCCCAGCTTCAAGTGAACACTGAGCAACTGCTCCAAAGTTAGGACCTACCTCAAAAACAAGAGTTGATCTGTTAATATAAAAACATGAACACCAGTAAGACTACATGTGAAGACTTATAAAATAAAACTTTGTGGTTTCCCTGCAGACTGTACTACACTGTCTCTGGATGAGAATGCAGACATTTCAATACATCCCAGGGGGTCAATGTGAAGCATTGAAAGCAGAAATAAAGCTTTTGTAGCACAGACTTTATCAGCCTATTAGTGGGATACTGAGACAGCTGCTACACCGAAGGACAGTGGCTTCTCAAATTTGACTCCAATGTAGGTGTTACAAAATTACAGCCTTAGTAAGTCTAAAAGCTGAGTGTGTCACTCAGATTACAGCACCTATGAATCGTGATCACCAAAGCAGCACCTCCAAGGAGATAAGTCAATTCCCCCAACCTCAACTGAGTTGCAGAAAGGTGAAGAATACTGAGAAGAGAAGCTATGATACATGGCCCCACATGTGTTAACCAGTGTTCTAACAGAAGGGATTCTGAACCTTTACTAACTCCTAGGAAGGGGCCACATTAGAGAACCACATGCAGAGTAGGTGAAATATTTCCTTTTGCAACTCACTAATTAGCATGCACCCCTCCTGGCCACCTAAATGCAGAGACCTTCCTGCATTTAGGTGGCCAGGATAGAGATTCTGAGAAGTTTCAACTGCTTTGGTTGAAGGACGGTAACAACTTAGTGTTTGAGCTCTGATTTGGGCAAAAGCCAATGCATGGCCACTTTCTAAATTATTGCCCAACTCCCTCCTGAAGCAGACACTAAACAACGTTTCCACTCAGTAAAGGGAGCCTGGAGAACCAACGTGAGGGATCCAGCACCCAGGCTGGAGCTCACCAGCAAAGAGGAGACTCTTCCTGGTACTCTTTGTGAGCAGGTTCTCTGACACTTGTTTAGCCTCAACGCTTGATTCATCCTTACCTGTAACTCTGCATTTCCTATACACCCTCTTGGAAGAGAATCCATTTGCATAGGGATGGTTAGCAAGAACACTGAACTATCATTAATATTCTCCACAATGCATGCTCATTACAAGGCTTCTGAGGACCAAGAAAACTGTATCAAAAAGACTTTGATGCCCAAAAACACGGCCCTAATCCCATATGAAGGAGTTTATCTACCATCCACAGAATCACAACATGCAATTAGGGAACAGTAAAAGAAGAAAATTATCGTTCCTGTAGAACTAGCACTCCTTGGAAGACACTAAGTGTTAGAAAAAATATTTGAGGGTTAAAATAAGGATGTTTGGTTTAGAGGGATCATCACAGAAGGGGCACCAACTGAAATTCCAGTGCAACTGTAAAGTAATTAGGTTATTTAACATACAGAGGTGCTATTCGTTTGTCTTATATCAATTCCCACTTTACCATAACATTAAAAAGCTGTTGGCCTGGGTCAAGTGAAAGAACAGTTGTGTCACTGCAGTTATTATTCAAAGGAACATGAAGTCTATAGCTACACACAGTACAACACTAGTTGTAGGGAATGCTTACCTAATATGGACTTTGGGGGTGGAAAAGTAAGATCCAATAGGATTGCTCTGCCACTCCTAAACAGCTGCTCACCTTGCTCATGACAGATCACCTGACACAGCTTTGTTCTGCCTTTTTTGTTGACTATTGTGATTTTATTGCTCCTTCTTCCCAAGTACCTACTGAGACAAAACATTTAAATGAAATCAAAGCAAGCAGGAAAAGTAAAGAATGGGGATCACTGCAGTAGTTCCTTCCCCTCTGTAAGATTAAGGCAGGGAATGCAGTATGTACCTCTCACCTTAAGTGGAAGCAAGTCCAAAATAATTCCATGCTGAAGTAGGCATCAGCTTACAGTTAAGACCAGACAAGCAAATATTAGTTATTTAATTTTTGACATCCCTGTGTTACCTTGCCCTTGTTGCTTCCACTCTTGCTCGTGTTGTTGTATCTCACATTTCTTTTTTCCAGCTGGAACTGTAATTTTGTTTGCAGGGGTGACTGAGAGCAGGGCAGCCCTCTGTGGGCTGTGTTTTTGCCCAGATCATCAGTGCACAGCAGTCAAACTCCAACCTCCCTCAAAAAGCACAGAGTCCCAGAGCACAGCTTGGCTCAAAAGTGAGGTTTTGTTCTGAGGAATCTGAACAGAATGGTGTCGAGAGCAAGAGCACGGCCACATTCAGGGTGAGTGGGACAAATCAGGAACGGGACAGGACAGCGCTTGCCACATCCCTCACACAGGAGCCCAGAACAGCAATCCCACAGAACCCAACAGAAGCAGTTGCAAAGCTGCACGAGGAACTGAACTTCAGCTCTGGGCTGTGAGCAATACGGCTTTTAACATTCATCACAGGAGAGAGGAGTTTTACTTTGGACAGTAGACTTTATTAGAAATTTTCTCCTCAATCATCAGTAAATTCACATTAAAATACGCTGAAGGCAGCTCAGTCTAAACATTTGACATTCTGCCATAACAACAACTTCCAGTTTAAAAACTAGATAATGATTCAGGCAGGTAACTTGAAACATGTAAGAAATGCAAACAAAAAGCAGCAGTTTAAAAAAAAAGGGATGAGCCTGAAAAATTGATACATTTCAGGTGGAGCTGGGGAAAAAAACAGAATCAGTCACCCCAAGATGGGAAACAGTTAAATGAGAACTCCACAGACACTAAACGGATAAATAAACATTATAACCACACATACATTAAAAAGGAAACAAAGTACTTAGAGTTCATACCACACAAAAATTATAAATTTGTTCAAATAAAAAAAAGTGACAAGCTTTCTAAAATATGAATATCCTAAATTCTTGGGACAGTGAACACTTTGTTTTAAACTGCAGAACTTTGGAGGGACTAGATTTGGTCTTGAAAACAATGAACTGCACCTTACTGTTACCGAGTCCAGAAACTGAACTGACACATAAACCATTTTTTTCCTCTCATGTTTTTACACCACGTTCTCTTCTTCTAGACAATAATATGCTTTTTTTAAACATCAGAGCTTTTAGATATTATGGGCCGAATTACGTTGAACACTGAATATGCAGAACTCTCAACAACCCTCCATACCAAAGACAAGGTTTAAATATTTTACAGAAGTTACTGTCAAGACTTTTCTTTTGCTAATATATTTTTATTTATTGGAGTAAAGTGTAGGAGAGAGAAAGAAAAATAAAAAAATCATAATATTGAAGAATGCTCTGTCCTGCAAAAGAGTGAATCTTGCAGGTCAGATTTTCTATTGGCATTTACCAGAGGCAACAAAGATAAACCAATGTATGAGAGATGAGAATTTTAGCCTTCAGGACTGCAAACACAACAGGCAACAGGTAACACATGAACCTCAATCAAATCAATGTTTTCACATTCTTTAGTAGTCCCCCACAGTGATCTGCTTTCACTGGTTCAGAAAAAAAAAAATATATTAAAAATTAAATAACACTTAAGTGTCTATCACAAAGATTTATATTTTGCTGTAAACAATTTTCTGCCATTTGCATTGATGACGTCCAATGTGAGGCCAGAGGGTTCTAGATGTCTTATTGGTACTGTAAATAATTTTTCAGAGACAGAGGCAAAGGTAGAATTTCTATGTCATGCAGGCGGTCTCTGCCAAGAGCAAAACGAATTGATCTTCGGCACAAGTCCATTAAAGGCAGGGGTTCCGCTGAAAAAACAGGAGAAAGAAGAGTTAATTTTTCAGCATCTACATTTAAAGATAACATTTTATTTATTAACAGAGATTCTGTATTCTATTGATCACTCATAAAGATAGTAATGGTATTGGGAAAATCTCGGTATCTTGAGGCAATTAACATAATCAATAGAAGCCGAGGCGGAGTTTTCTACGTTTCACCCACGGTAAGGGGCTGCAAAGTTTCACACTAAGCTTCTTTCCCTGTGAGGTTTAAAATAGTAATGCCAAAGCACTCTTCAGGCCACCCTACCAAGTTGCAGCATGAGAAGTTGCCACATTTCCAGATCTCAAACAAGACAAAGAGTTCCTGTGTTTATAACATGACATTTGTCATGCCACGTTAACATGAACTACACTGGCAGCTCCTGACCTTTACATCCCAGCTCCTTCTGCATCTTAGGAACTGCAAATGGCACTTAGGGGTAACCAAACTTCTCAGCCAACGGTGCCTTTCCTGCAACACTCTCTCAGCCTTACTTTCTAGGAAGCTCCTTGGAAGAAAAAACTAAACAAAACACCCTCAAAAATCTAGAGGAAACATGACCTTCTCCTCTGTGAATAAATTAGAGGAGGAAGATTTGGCTGGCTGGAAGGCAGGGTGTGTGTTCTCATATGGATGTACACAAACACCCCCAAAATACATAAACAACATCTACAGATGTCTCAAGTTTAATTTAATCGAAGTGAATTAAGTATCTGCCAGAAATGCCTCACTGATAGCACTTAATACTGAAGACCCAAGCACTGATCCTCAGCATCTCAAACCATCTCACCCCTGTATCTCATCCTGGCCTGCAAAGCTCGCACAGAATTGCAGGAACATCATAAAATTTCTTCCTCATAGTAGCAAGAATCATCTCTGTGAAGTCTTGTACCAGTTACCACTATCTTTAAGGATTGCAACCAGATGGAGTTTGTTGCACATGCTGGTTTAAAAGGGTAAGAACTTAAAAGATTAAAGGAAACTCTTCCTCTTTACATGATAAAACAGAAGTAGCCTTAAAAATCTTACTAGCACTTTCAAATGGAGGGGAAAAAAGTCCTGTGCCTATATTGTAGTGATAACATTTTATAAACCTAACAGATTTCTTACTAGTGCTCAACATCATACAGCACTCAGGGATTTTATCGAGATCTCTTTCATGTGCCACCTGCAGATTTATACACACTGTGTCTAGTGGAAGGTGTCCCCTCATGGCAGGGGGTGGAACCAGATGACCTTTAAGGTCCCTTTTAACCCAAAGCATTCCATGACTTTATTCTATAATTCTGTGGTAATCTATCAATCTGCTAGCTTTTAAAACATTTATTTTTAAAACATTTATTTTTAAAACTACTTGGAAAAAAAAATCATTACAAAGCACAAAATATCCAGTTAAGGACTGGTTTTATATGTTGTAATTGTCTGCTCTGGTGACACACCACTGACTTAATGGATTTTCCATCATTTATCCCAGCATCATGTTTGATTTGTGTCGTCCATGGTTCACTGTGATATTTCCCCAAAGTGGCTGCAAAAAAGCTTAAAAAGCATTGTGAAAGACTAAAAAGCTTTTTTAGCCTGTAACCCACTTCAGTGACTTGATATGGAGTCTACTTCTTGAAAATACACATCATTGATAATTTTACCTATTAAAAATTACAAAATAAGAGCCTTCACATTCCAGTAATAAAGCAACATTTTCTATACATTGGTGATCTCAGTTTTAATTTTTTCCACGGGAGAATTATGAATGTTAATCTTAAGGGATGAAGCTGTAAAAGTCATTAACCAGGATTAATAAGCAGGAGCAAAAATAGCTCATGAGTTCTGGGACACAGAATACAACACATCTTACAAGTCTTACACCATAAACAACAATTTTCTGAGTATCTTCCCACAGTCTCTGAGGTCCCATTAAGAAGATATAAAATGAGGACTAGGAGTGTTTAAAGCCATTAACTGACCATGTTAGTGGTCTCTTTTTCTTTCCTAGACAAAGGAATATGTAAAATGTAACCATCT
Organism: Rhipidura dahli; assembly: GCA_013399225.1. Classification (NCBI taxonomy): domain Eukaryota; kingdom Metazoa; phylum Chordata; class Aves; order Passeriformes; family Rhipiduridae; genus Rhipidura; species Rhipidura dahli. The sequence continues at coordinate 29,932 of VXAC01008687.1, forward strand.
GTGCAGACAGGCACAGCGTCAATCCCAAACTTCAAAACACAATTTAAGGAAAGGTTAAATTATTTTTCAAGCTTGAAATGCGAAATGAATGCCTCCTGTCTCACTTCTACAGGGAATTTTCAAATGCTGAAGAAAATGCCCTCAAGTGTTTGCAACAGCTGCTAAATTGCACATACTAAATGTGTTTTTGCAACTTGAAAATTGAACTATATTCTTTTTACTCTGCCTGACAGCAGTTCAAACCTACAACAAATTCAGTACAGGTTAGTCCTGCAATACTAAATAAAAATTATGTTTTCTGGGGTGCTGGCTGTAAGAATTTGAGAAAAAATTGTAGTAATAGCATTTTAAATTAAAAATGTATGTAGCTGTGCAGAGTCATAGATGAACAAAAATTAAATTCAGAAAAAGAAATAATCCTTATTTCAAAATAATTTATTGGACAAAGGCAGAAGTCTAAAATTGAAGACTGACAATTTTGAGGCAACCTAACTCAACAGAACCATGATGAACGATTTGGTGAGTACCTTAGTGTTGGCACTCCCCTTTCACCACATCTCACATTTTTACTACATTATTAGTATTTTACAAAGCAGGAATAAAACCACCACGAGTAACTCAGTCCTTCCAGAGAGGAAAGGACTGGTTCAACCTGAGGATGTTGCCATGCACCCCACCTGAAACACACATAAAGACCTGATGTACCCAAAACACTCCACAGCACATTCCAACATTCAAACCGTATTTCCAAAATGCTGTTTTCATTTGAGGTCATATCAATGCTGCTGAGAAGAGTCTAATAATGTGAGGGTTGGGAAGATGAATATTCTGAGGCCACATCAGTAGCCTTAATATGGCTACTGAAAAAGCCTCTTTTACACCTTTAAATATTTACCTTTGAAAAACTCTTAAATTCAGGGATATTAACTGTTTGTCTGAACATCCCTCTAATTCTAATGCATATTAGGTATACCAAGAGTTGTATTTTTAAAACAAACCCCAGCGGATTGGAACTGGAACACTCAAGGCCCCCAGAAGAACCTGAACTAACCATTTTCCAAAGTTTTGTGAACTCCAGGAATGTCCTCGCCATCAGAAAAAAGAGGGCTGAATTGCTGAGCTGGAATGCAAAATTGAAAAGAAAACATGATTCACAAGAAAGGCTCTTTGTACGAAATTCCCAACCAGGCTAAGAAATCCAAGGCGAGACACTCCAGGGCAAGGGAGCAATCTTTGCACAGGAAACCCAGAGCTTCCTCTGGGCTGCAGCAGCACCTGGAGAGGAACTGCAGCTTTTGGGTAGCATAGCTCCATGCCTGGGCCAACTCCAGCCACCTCCCTGAACATGCTTTAACTAATGACCTTTCTCATTTAAAGTTTACTCTGAGAACTCTTCACCCAAAGGTAACTCCTCGTATCTGACACATTACAGAAAATTATTTTTCAAGAAAATAAAAAAATGAATAATAAAAAAAAAATAGTGCTTAATTGACATGTCAGAGTTGAATTCCTGTGTCTCCCCATTTGATACCAGTAGTTTAAAAAAAGGCCCATTTGCACACCTTCCCTTCCTTACACTACAGTCACACCCAGGGGAACACTCTGGGAGCACAACCACAGCCACTCCTCTCACCCAGAGCTGCACAGCCAGCAGAGGGCCACAACATATCTTAAATGGCTATTTAACTTAAGAGCTAATAACTTAAAAATCGCTTAAAGATATATTTGGTTACTTACATTAATTAAAATAGCTATTGAGTGCTATTCAGCTGTGAATAGCACAAAATAACTGTGTCATTATACATACAGATACATTCACTCTAATGGTGCCATTGCTAGGTTAAGGACAAAGGCAAAGAAGTTTGTAACCAGACACAACCCTGTGCTTGTGAGCATTCCTCCAGTGCACATACATTTTTGAGAGCAATTTGCACATCATTACCAGTCGAAAAGTTCATTTAGTTTTGGCAACCTGTTGTTATTTAACAATCTGGCACTCCAGCAAGGCTGCCTCCTCTCTGCAAACAGGCTTTTGTAGTTGAGATAAAGTCACCTAGCAGCCGATAACAGTAAATGTTATTAACTGCAGTGTTACATATGGCTCACACAAAAGAGCAGCTCTTAGCACACAACACTTATTTGCCAAATGACAATATTATTTTTGAAAATAAATTTGTAAAGCTCAAACAGCACCTCATGTTCATGGCTTTCATTAATCTATGAGGAACGCATTTTTATCTCATGTTATGAAAGCAGAGATGACTGGGAGAGGGAACCACAATCAGCAAAATTAAAGTTGGGTGAAAGACAAAGGAAGTTTTTGTAAGAATTTATGTCACAAAAAAATAAAGTGGTTTTTTTTTTGTTATTTTACACACATACCTAAGACACCAAGCTACCTTGTATTTCCATAGTTTCGGCCTTAAACTTATTAAAAAGCACTTATATTCAGTGATCCATGTTAATGTTTCCAACTGCTGAAAGGCAGTTTTAAAGTCAGATTTTTTAAAAAATTATTAAAATACAGTGTTAGGAGACAAAGATGTGGTCGCACATCATTAAGTAAGGGGAGGACAACTCTCTAGTCCCAGTTTTGCTCTCCCCACAAGGGATGAGCCAGCTCATTAAGGAGCTGAAGCCACAACGCCTCAAGAAAGGGAAATAAAGTAAAATCTTGCGGAAGTGCTGCACAGCCAGTGCACAGAGGGCACCAGTCCTACATTGGGCCTGTTCTGGTGGGACTCCCTCATTCAAAAAGTGGGAAGGGAAGGCTCCTCCACGGCTTGCCTGCACTCAGCTCCCTGATGTCTGCCTGCTCTGAGGGACAGCCCTGTCCCCCACCAGCGCACCTGAGCGCCAGCAGTACTACAGGCCACAGCATGCTTTGGTTAAATCCTTTTTCCTCAATTTTCATCCCTCCTCCAGTTATTAAGGCACCTGCTAAGAGGTAAAGTGGCCTAAGTGTTTCCATTAGGGTGATTTAGAGTATGTAGAAATCTGTAACTACCATTTAATTATCACATACAGTAAGCACACAAATATATGTAAGCCAGGAGTTTTCCTTCCAACCTTTCTGTCAAAGCTTAATTATTGTTTTAATTTTACATGGTACAGGCCAAATTCTTTCCAAAGCATAACAGGGTACATAAATACACCCCTTGTGACATATTTATGGCTTCCCTGATGCAACTGATGGAAAATCTGAGTTGTGCTCCTCAAATGGCACAATCTAGAGAAAGGAAATTACAAATAATATATTAAAGAACACAGGCTATGACCAGCCATAAAAAATGCTAATAAATCTCCTAACAGCAACGAAAACTCAGACAAAGGATAACACTTATCTATTTTCCCCACAGACGTCCTTAAGGTCTGTGCAGCCTAACCCAGTGACGCACTTAACAAATCACATTTAAATCACGGCCCAGGCGATCCAGAGCCATCACCTCTCTCAAGATTTCTGCAACTCCAAAAGTCACAGGGCGGCGTGCAGGAGATCATCGCCCTTTTTCCCCACATCCCTGGTTTATCTATCCGGCCCTGCCTCCCGTCTGCAGCCCCTTCAGGGAGCTCTGGCAGCGCGTCCTCGGCAGCTCCCGGCTGGCGCGGCAGATGGGGAGATGGTGGCTGTGCGCTCCGGCACGGCCGATAAGGAGCCACTGTCTCCCGCAGCTGCCTGCCCTCACAAATAAAGCCTTGTGCCGCCCACACCCGCCCCTTGCTCTTAAGCAGGCGCGGTGGGGAAAGGTGAAATGCAAAAACAACACGAACACCAGCCTGTGTTTGAGCTCACCCGCACCCCACAAAAATTCGGCACTTGAAATTTAATATGTTAAAGGGCGAAAGGAAGGCAAGAAAAGCTGGAGCAGAGGGAAGGGCTCAAGGGTAACCCTCCCCCGCACTCCTATGCATGCCTTCGGCTGGGCAGGGAGGATTGGTTTACAGATACCTTTGGCTTTTAAGTGTTAAATGCAGTTAAGGGCAGTTCAAAACTTCAGACAAGAAGCATTTAGCAGAATTAAGCTGAAAGAGCTGCAGTGAACAAGCAGATATTCTGCAGCATCATTTGTTTTCAGTTAATGCTCTCCAGCTGTGCTTTCTTGAGAGGAAAATGGCTGAAAAGCAGAACAGAATGAAAACAAACCAAAACCAAGCCCCAAAGCCAGTGGCCTCTTGTTATGGGTTCGGTAAAGAATCTGTCCTTTAAGCACAAATGCACAGCTCCATGCAGGGTCCTTTTTGCAATTCAGAGTTTGTCATCTCCTGCGAGGCAGACACAAGACTCAGACAACTTCTCCTGACTCGTGAGCACCAGAGCCTAAATTCAATTAATTCAACACAGGCTCAAAATTTACTCCTAAAGATTTCAATTTAGTAGACTTAAGCATAGGCCTAAACACTTTTTTAGTCATATTGGTTATAGGAGTGTTCTTGGAAAAGTAATCTGTCCGTGGACATTTGTATGAAGGCTGTATCTATAGTCATACACATCTATAGCAGCAGCAACCCCTCTGAGAGGCTCCTCGTGGGCTCTAATACTTCTTACCCACTAGGTAGCTTTATGATGCACCCAAAAAAAGGCCCTGATCCACCACATTTAATATGAAGAAAAGGCACAGTACAAAGTCTGGCCCAGGCCAAATCTACAAGGACACCTCACTCTGGAAACTCACCTGAAAATCTTATTTTTCTGAATTACAACTGCTAATTTAAATGCACATATGCATCATAATAATTCAATTTCCACCACCACCAAAACCACATGTATGACTCATATTTTAAAAACATTTTAACACACCCTTTCTACAATTTAGATTATTAAATTATACTGTTCTATCTGAATCAGAAACTGCAAAAGAGTCAGATACTAAGAAATTTTAACAGCAAACAAGTGGCTTTTTTTAAAATGGAGCAAAGCTCTGTATTAAGCTGGTTTTGCCATATCTTGATAAATTTGCATGCTGACAAAGAGGAAGGACACATATTAATTCATTCCCTATGTGCATCAGGAAAATGCAAATAAGGACGATGGGCTGGAAAGCTTTCCTTTCTGCTTTGATTTGTTTGTTCTTCTCCTCCCCTCAGATGCTTCCACATTTCAAGCTTTGCTCTTGAACACAGTGTGAAGGTAAATTGGGACAGTTGCTTCAGTGATGATTTAAATGTTCTGTAGTAGCAAAGACACCAAAAATTAAAAAGACCCTCTTTAAAACTAACAAACAAAACCAAGTGTTTGACATCAGAGATGAGCCTAAGCTACAACCACACGCTCCTTAACTCCTCCCTGCTCAAACTTCCCCAAGTTTACCACGCTGGGAATGAAGATTTGGCTCAGATTAATCTGTAATGTATACTTTATAGCTTTTAATCTCAGAAACACATTTATCACCATTAAATTCAGCTTGTGTGCCAGCCCATAAACAGGGAAGTTAAAATATATCAAGGTGAGAGAAGATTAAAGTTTGGATGAGAATTTCACTAAGTAGATGCACTGGAGTTCAAAGACAATGTTGTTCAGGGGTTATGGACAGATTTATAGACAAAGTAATAACAGAAGAAGTTGAAGTAAAGTTCAGGATTCAAGGACGAAGCACTGCAGACAACGATTGCAACAGGCACCCGCACACTGAGAGCAACAGCCTGACTGAAATACGCTGAAACAATTCCTTGCATTTTATCTCTCCATGAGATGTGCTTCATAAAAGGGCACATAAAATAGCATGCATAGGCACACACCTATAACCACCCTTATGGCTGTGAACAAGTCCTTATTGCTCAGGAAAGGAGGGCAGGAAGTCAAAGATATTTTTGGTGAACCTCTTCCGATTCCTTTAATTCATTAACACATTTCTTCCTTAACAGCATGACAGCAGATGAGGAGATTTCTTGGTGGGAAACCTAATCATACTGATTAAAATATCCTAAAATTCAAACCTGTACATTTTCACAGCTGCTCTTAAACACATTTTTTATTTTGGGTTAGCTAATCAAGGATGAGAAGGGGAGAGGGAAAAGGGAAGAGAATGAATGAGAAGCATGCAAAGAACCAAAATGCTGGACTGTGTGCTGAACCCAGAGGATCCCTGTTTGCCTGACTGCCTCCTCTGCCCTTCTCCCACTGGCCTCTTTTATACCTGTTGTGTTTTGTGTAACATACTCATTGTGTGGGACACTGAAGTTCCCTGTCACCTTTTCTTGTACTGTGCCCGGAATGCTGGAGCCTCACCACAATTTCTCCACACCACCATACTGAAATAACACACCCTCACTCAATGCTTCCACTGCTCACAACTCCCATTCTCAGCTGGAACCTCTCACAGTAGTTTTCTTTATGGCTCTTTAGTACTATACCAAAGTTGTATATACTAGTTAGCAATTAAATTGATTCAAAGCATCTTTTGTGCCACACTGCAGCTTTCTTCAAAGTTTCACCATATTGACAGGGTAACAGAACTGATGACCCTCCTACTTATATTAATACAAACTGTGCTGAGCTGTTTCAGACAATTAATATTTGACTACATTCCTCATATCATCACTACACAACATTTTCTCAACTGCTTCAATTTAAATTACCCAGAGGCTCCAGCACATGCAGATTTTCTCAAACCAAGCAAAAAATTGACAGCAGCATGTCATTTAAATTTTAATGCAGTTGTATACAAGCTAATGATCTCAAGTGGAGATTCACAAACAATAGACCTGACTCATCACTTTATTCTAGTTTTGGTATTAACAGAATTACATTGGAATAAATCTGGAACCATGAAGTTGCAATTAAGCTCAATATAATTAATTTGATCCAATTAGTTTAGTACCATTTATACTTTGGACTTCTTGAAAGCAATTTTTTTTCTTAAGAACTGTAATCTTCACCAGCAGAAAATGGGTATTGGAGATGATCTGAATTATTTTCCTGCTGAAGTTAGGATTCATCATTGTTCCTGGCATGCAAACACAGCTGATGCTCTCTGAATACATTTCTAAAGCATTCAGTTTGAACACAAATGCAGTCTCATAGCACAGGTAGGGCACACAGGGCTGCCTCCACTCACCATTGTGCAGCTCTTCTCAGTCACAAGCTCTTGTTACCATCTTTCAACACTGGAAAAGCTGTCTGGAATGTCACACCCCTGTGCCCCACCTTCAATCAGCAATCCTGCCACGTCATCTTACAAACTCATTTTCTATGAGATATACAAGCATGGAAAGAGGATTTCCATATTATGCATTCTAGAGCTGCTGTATGACGTGTTACCACAGCCCAAGCCTCTGAAGCACCAGCACAAACCCACTGACACAATGGCAGAGGTGAGAGGGTAGGTGGGCTAGGGCGTGGTCTGCCCACTGAAGTGACTTTCCTGTTCCTGGGCATGTGGGGGCTAGGGGGATACAACATGAGGACAAACATTAAAATTCACAGAAACATTCCCTGGAATTTCACACAGGATTCCTAGAATCTGATAGCTAACTCAAGTTTTGCTCACTCTGAATTTCTTCACCTGTAGGGCAGCATCACTGAGCAGAACTTTACTGAACTTGATCCTTCTGGATACACGGACAGCAGGAGCCCCCCGTGAGCTGTCTTCTCTGGCCAGAACAACTGAAAGGGGGGTGGCAGCTGGGATGGACCTGCTCCCATTCTCCATCCATCCATCAGCCTACTCCTCACAACACTGGTTCATATATTTTGAGAACCAGATCTGCAGGGTAATACCACTGACAACTTCTCCCTGGCCTCTGCAGCCCACCAGATCCAGCCAACACATTTCCTTTGGACCTCTCAAACTCCACACAACCACTCTTCCTCCAGGGCTGCTGGAGGAGTTCAGGCATAAAGGGGAGGACAGCAAGGAGTGACCAGGGGGACTTTAACCCCAGGCCTTTCCTCCTGATGCATCTCCCAGTTTCACGCTTGGTCCTTCTGTCCCACTCATAGTTTTATGACCACCACCTGCACAGGACCCCACGCTGGCAGACAAGAAGAGCAGAAAACCAGGAGCAGCTGAACCCCTGAGTGGTGTGGCTGTGCTCTGGAAGGAACTACAAAACACCACAGAGGGTCTGGCTTTATTGCTTCTCACTGATTCATTATCAAACACGTCTTGTCCATAAACAGCCTGCTCCAGCTCGCTCTGCCCCAGCTGCCAGCTGGCAGCAGTTGCACAGGTGTAAATGAAAGCATCATTTAGCCTGCAGAAAAGCTATTATGAACAAAGATTTATCTAGAATTTCGGGTCCCAAAGTCAATCTGTGAGGCTGGCAATTAAAAAAGGCATCTGGGAACAACAAAGCAAAGCCGAGCAATTCACCCACCTCTTTCATGTGCTTGCACACCTGATTTCTGTAGGAAAGAGAATCTCATCCACCCACTAATACAGCTGATAGCAAATAAAAAACTAAAATGAAAGAAAGCGAGTATGTGCGAAAAACCTTATCACAGTTCTACGTGTTTGTGCTTTCAGAGTCCTGAAGACATTCAGGCAGGAGCTTGAGGCACTTGGCTCACTATAACGTGTGTGTGAGATTGATACCACAGAAAAAAATCCCATTTCTATAATTCTACAACCTGGGCAGATGTACAATAATTTCTTAACATGAAATATAAACTGTTTCCCAAATGTAGGATCTATTTTCTTATCTGGGCATTGGTAAATACGCAGATACCAGTTTTCTATAATAAATGCATTTATGCAAGCCCACAGTGAGGTCCCACAATAAATGACTGGGTTCATTACAGTGCCAAGCACACAGCACAGCTTACTGAACACAATGAGGCTATTTCCAGCCCCTACAACAGGGATGGCTTTTTTGGTCATTTTTGGGGGATTTGTCATTTTATTTACAGTTTGGAATATCAATTTCAAACTTAGGCAGNCATTCTGACTCTTTTCAGTCAAATCTTATGACCTTTTAAACCATTTGTCTTATTTTCTCTCTTATCAGCTGGCTCCTTCCCTATCTTCTAATCTCCTACTCTCAAACAGTGTCAGTCAGTGACCTGGGGTTTAAAAAGATAAAGCCTTTCTACCTGTGGGTCTGGAAACATCAGGCACAGAGTATTTTACTTGTTTTATCTAAAACTCTAGGTGACATTGGTGCAACAGATGTAATGCTAATGTATAAGCCTAGATTCTTTAACTTGGTACTTAATCCAAAGTACAACTCCCCCAAAATATTAAAAGCACATTCAGAATTACACAGAGCACAAAAGAATGCTTCCCACCGAATTCCTTCCGCTCCCTGGCGACTCAGCCTTTTTGACTCCACCAGCACTGTCAGCAAAGCCAAAGGGATTTTTGCCAGGGTAAATACTGCTAAATGGGGTCCCCCATCCAGATATATTTCACTTTATCCCTGTTGCCAAGAAATTTCTGATTGCCAAGTCAATCTGCCTGTAAGATTAATCGGATTTTTTTCCCAAGTACTCCGAGTTTGAGATAAACACTGACCCCTCAGGCATAGGAACATGCCCAGGCCATTCTGATGTCTTGGATATTTCTTAACTAATTAAGTTAATCATGTAGACAATGACTGAGCAAAAAGCTACACAGAGCTTTCCAAAACCACCCTTCACAGGGGTGGGAACAGCCAACCAGGGCAGACTTCCTGGGGAGCACTCCAAACCCATCCTCTAAATTTGTTGTTTACTTTGGATATGATTTTACTCCAGGAGGAGAGATCAAGACCTCGTGCTTGTTTTACATCTTATTCAACCATACAGAGAATTGAACCCACAACCCCAAAGCAGACTGCAGTAAGGGGAAGAAACAGGATGTATCCAACTTCCCAAAGTGCTGAGACTTGGTTTGCATCTCCTTGTCCTTTTGAAAACCAGAAAAAATTCTTCAATAAGAAGGACTAACACATCAAGGAATACGTTTTTATTCAGAGCTGGGAGACAGGAGCAAAAAACAAAGTGGTAACAAAGCAAAGAGAACTGGGCTGACTTTATCCTTCCAAGCATCTTCCAGCTCAAGAGGTAACGAGGAAGGGCGGGCAGTGACCATCCAGATACTTCCCCGGCAACTCAAAAGGCAGCTCTGTGTGCTCTGCAGTGACGGAAGGGAGCCCTGGAGCCCTCCATTGCCTGTCCCTGCTGCTTTTCTCTGCAGACATTCCCAGTGAGGCAGGGCATGCTTCCTCCTGCTCACCCCCTACCTGGGAAGGTTGAGAGAGCTGGAGATTACTAATGGACAAAGAAAAAAGCAAATTTGGGAGTGGCCAGCACCACACCAATGAATAAAGGAAAAATTATGGATTTCCTTTCTCTGTGTTTCTGTTCCGTGCATTGCTTCCATCATGTCTGTTATGATGACATATTTGAATGTTGATGTCATGAATTTCATATTCTGAATGAAATGTTTTTATCATATATACTGAAATCTTTATTTACTGACAAAAAACCAGAATTCTGGGCTTTGTATATTTGGGATCCTGGTACTAACTGAAATACGCATTTCACTGTCTCTAACTTTCCAGAGTAGTAAAAAGGGCAATGTCTTTTTTCTTTTTTTTCCTTTATTGGTGTAACTTCCAAAGACAAAAGCAGGACTGTATATTATTCATCACTGTCTCCTCCTTGGTAGGTAACGTCAATTAAAACTGACCTTCCAGGACATTCTCCCCTTCAGAACAACAAAGCCAGATGACAGTTCTTCAAAACTCCCGAACCCTTCTCCCATTCAGCTTTGAACAAGAACTATGCCTGGGCGCAAGCAAACTTGACAGAGAGCAACTTGTATCACTGCTCACAGAGGGTCTCACAGAAAAGCAACACTCACCCTGCAGCAACAGGAGACCACAGCCCTTCTGAGCAGATCTCCAGTGTGGACCAGGACTGGGCACATTGTGTTTGGAACTTTCCAGCACCATGTGAACACATTCCCAACAAAAAACATTCCCACTACTTCTGTCTTAGAAGCATCCTGCATTATTTTAGAAGCCAGCTGTGCATGATACTTGTAATTTCATCAAATTCATGCCTAGGATGATCCATATGGATTTAAGCAACAACCACTGACAGGGGAAAGGTCTCAAAATTTTGCCAGTTCCAAACCTGTCTGTTCCCCTTCCGTTGCTCAGGAGTCACAGCAGGACTGAATACTTGGCTTCCAAGTATGCAAAGCTCAATTAATTTTATGTACATTTTTTATTATGGGCTTTACCCAGTTTTGATGAAGGATTCAGCTCATTGCCGTGCTCTTGGCAGCAGGGATGCAGCTCGTCCCTGAGCTACCAGAGTTAAACCGTGCCACTCCCCACCAGCATCCCAACCATGCCCAGGACTTGTGGTTCCTCTTAGGACAAGTGCACCAGAAGGGGAAAGGAGAGGAATGGGAGGGGATTTACAGTAGTAACAAAACATTTAGAGAAAAAGGACTTCAGAGCAAGCCTACACAAATTTCTGTCTTCCCTAAGGCTCCAATGCCTGGTGACTCTTCAGATGCTGATGGCTCCCTACAGACACTGCACTTCAGAGCTGCTGTAAATAGCTACTGCCTGTTTCCTTCCTGAAAACCCATTTCAGAGTCACAGGTCTGGGGCTTGGCACTGCTCCTCCACTGCCTATCCAGGCCAAAGCTGCAGTTCAGAGAAACGAAGGCAAACATCACACGTGACAGGGCAACACCAAAACTATTTTTGGCTAACAGGCAGCCTCGATGACACCTGCCATGCTTTGGCTTTCCTGTTTTCCCAAAACACATCTCCTGGGCAGCACGGCCTGTCAGACATACAGGTATTACAACAAGCACACAGCTAGACCCCAATATTGCCACACAGAGGAAACATGTCCACAACACATTTCCAACCCATTACTGAAACGTTAGTATTGACATTTAAACTCATTATATTTGCATGCACAAAGTGATTTAGAGCCCACCAAGCAGGGGAGTTGAAAGAATGACAAAGAAAAAAAAAATGTAAACAAACCAGCAGTGCTCTAGAGCCTCCAGATCTTTTGAGGATTCCTCTGTGCAAGCTGTGCTCTGCAGATCTAACATGGGGCACGGTCTTAACCCTGCAGAGCCTCAGTACAACTCTGCCTCCTGGAAAGAGTCAACCACGTTTTTGGGAAGCTCTACTCAGAAGAATGCAAAACTAAGAACTGTTATCTGAAATGTAAATAACAATTATTCCCCCAAGTATCATAAACAACATGCAGTGCTGGAAATTAATTTGTTTGTTGGGATTTTTTTCATACAATAACTAGCATGACTCTCTGCATCTACCATTTGTGAGAATTTCTAACATCACAACCCTGAAGTACATCTGATAAGAGCAAAATAGCACTGCCCATGCAAATCCCAGAACAGTTTCAATCTCATGCAGGTCTTTACCCCTGGGTTTCAGAAACAGTGATTTAAATTTCTAGTTGCACCTCTGTGACTCCATTCTCTCCAAGGAGAAAAGGCTGTTTCTTACTGCTCTACCATGAGCTGTGGGCAGTGCAGGGAGCCCCAGGCAGCCACCCTGGTCAGACAGCTGGGGCTCCTTCCCAAAGCCCCAGGCAGCCTCCAGGTAAGGAGCCCAGGTTATACTTTCCCAGGGATGTGGTCTGCGATGTAAATGAGGCTCTCCCTGAGCTTGCCTTCAGAAAACACTCTCAGGAACCCAGATCTGCCATTTCCTCCTTGAAATCTCTCACTCCCATAAGGGAAGAGAAAAAAAACTCTAAGATTTCCTAGCAGTAAACATCTGCCAAGAAATTTTAAGTGTTCCCATCCAAATCCTCCTCCTTTCTCTTAAGCTTTCCATTTCTTGCTGTATTATAAATCACTCTGGGGAAATACCATGGACTCTGAACTTTAAGAATGTTTCTAAGTGGTAAACCATCAAGTTTTACTAGACTCTTTAAAATAAAATAGCGTGGTCCATCTGCACAAACAAATTATACATTGCTTTTTCTACATTAATTATATATTACACAGATTAACAGCCATAGAGAGAGGAGGTTAAACTAGCCCTTAGTATGGAAACCTGCTATATCTGAAATAGAACAAATATTGCAAGGGTTCAAGAAAGCTTTGGGGAAGGCATCAAAACACTCTGCAAAGAACAGTTCACTTTTATGAGCTCCAAAATGGTTTGTTAAATAACTGCAAAATATTTTTTTTAATTCGAGTAAGACCATCTGACCTGTGGTCAGGCAACAGGCAGCACCTTTCAAAGTGCTCTGGTACACAACAGCAGACACCTTTTTCCCTGCAAGAGCTTCACCCACACACACCCCCTCCAATTTTGCTAATAAAGCAATGTACACTGGCCAATCTCCTCATCAAATCTTTCACTCCAGCAAGGTCACTGTAGGCTAAAAATAAGGCATTAAAATGCTTTCAAAGTATTTCTAGAAAGTTTTTGTGTAAAGGAAGGAATAACCAAAGTATAGCTGAGGCTGTGCCTTCCTAATGGAAGTTTTCACTGAAGCTGAGCATTATGACAGGAGCAGAGTTCTTAAACCAGCAGACAGCCCAACAAACTGCAGCTAAGTGCTTTCACCTGGCATCAGCTGATGGACTGCTCTTTTTTACCACTGAAGGATGATTTACACATCTGATGCACATTTTTATTTCCTGTAAGTAGTGACAGAAGTCAGGAAAACAATATAAAAGGCATGGGACAGATCACTCAGATCCAATGATACATTAGTTGCATATCAGCAAATTCTGAGGTATCTAACTCTGGGTTTTAGACGTATAATGAAACAGCACTGAGAAGTTACTGCTCACATCTGTAGTAGAAAAAAAATACAGTGTCATCAACTTAAAATGATACATCTAACTAATAAAAACCAACATCAGAGAAGAAAATTATCTTGTATCACTTTAGGATTATGGACATCTGGTGTAAATACACAGTGGGGTTTGTTAGCCAGAACCTTCAAAACACTACAAAAATCATTATTTCAACACCATAAGAACCACCACAGTGTTTTGTGGGAGTCTGGAGGCTTTGGGAACACCAAACCACAGCACATGTGAGAACATGGCAGTCACAGAGGACTCTGACACATTTCCTAGGCCAGGCTGGCCACACCACACAGGTTCCTGCTATCAGTGAGCTCTGCTGCACGTAGGGAGAGGGGCTGGATTCACTGCAGCATCAAGCCATGTCCAAACTAACATATCAGGGCTGCACCAAAACTGACACTTCCCTGGGGGGGCTTCTGCTGTGGAGTTTGAAGGAGAGTTACACCTTTTGCTGTGCCTTAAAGCATTCTGTAAGAAAACATTCAGATGCAGAGGTTCCTGCCTGTGTCCTCCTGCCTAAGTGGAGGCTATGCCAGGTGCAATGTCTGTCTTGCAATGTTTGCTTGGAATGTGCTGGACATGAGACAGGGAAAAATCAGGCAGGAAATTCTGGGAAATATTGCATGTGCATAAGGCGGGCCTGAAGAGCTGAGAAATCCCCCCTGTGAAGAAAAGATGACAGAGCACATCCTACCACAGTGAACTCAGCTTAAACTGCTCCACAGCCTGCTCCATGAGCAAACACCCTCAGAGAAACACTCAAGAAGCCTGGTGGATCTGTCACCCAACGCAAGCACCCAAGGAGCCACCACAGTCCAAAGGAGTGGCTCCTGCTTGGCACAGACAAAGCACCAGCCCTCTGCTGAGGGATGCCTGAAGTGCCTGTGCCAAGCAGGAGCTGGGACTGGCTGCTGCCAGGATCTGTTACACTGCATGGCTGTGCCACAGTGGGAATTTCCTGGAAAAAAACCCAACGAACAAGAAGAAGAAGAAGAACAACAACAACAACAAAACCCCCCACAGCTTCTAAAATGGAAAGTACAAGACTTCATTAAAATGTGTCTTTGTGAAGTAAAAATTGTGTTAAAACCAAAATTAGGGATGTAAAGACTAGTACAGCTCTTGTGCTGTCACCTGACCATCTCTTCACTGTTACAATTTATCACCAGGAGAGATCCACGTACTGGACCTCTGTCTTGGTAGCACAATTTGACAACACATCCCCATGGTCTGCCTTTTTCACTGGGAAAAGCATTTCCCTCCCAGAGCACATATGTTAAAGACCAATTTCCAACGAGTTTTAGGTTGTCCTGTTCCTATTGCTAAGAAAGAAAAGAAAAAAAGAAGTCGTTAAAAGGAGATGACCTTTTTGCCAGGCTGGCTTCCATTACAGCAGTTTTCACACAGTGATGAAAATTATAAAGATATTAACAGAATGAGCACTTGTCTCCTCCATGAAATGAAATTTGCTCAGTTAAAAACAAGACCAAAGAGAGGAGTTATGAAAACAAACCACTTGTGCCACTTGGGAGGAACAGGGAGGGAGACACTCAGTGCATTAAATCACCTGCTTGTTTCTTTCTTGTTACCATGAAAAATTAGTGATAGAGACCTAAATACTTCTTTATTTTTCAAGAATGAAGAAGAGATGCAACAATATCTAAGCTGGATGAGTGAACTGTAACATCTGGTCACCTCTTGAGGAGCTACTGTGTTTATGATGCTCAGCCTGGGCCATTTGCTTGGCTCACGGCACCTTTCTGGGACAGAAGGGACATACCCAGAGTGAGCAAACTCTGAAACCACCTTGTCCTGCACGGAGAGAGGCAGCAAGGGCTCTGGGAATGGTGTGAACACCAGTAACAACCCACTGCTCTCCTTCCCCAGCAACACACACGCCCTGCCTGCCTGTCCTGCTGCACGGCAGGGGAAGAAAGCCAGGAACAGCAACCATGAGCCACCACAGTTTGACTCACTGCAGCCTCCTCTACTCTAAAATAAAGTTTCCCCTTCACTTCAACTTCACTGCTCATGAAGGGTAAAATATAGAGACAGTGTTCCACAACCTAGTGGCAACCATTGTGTAATTTATTTAACAACAGTTTCATCACTCTGTCAGCATCCTTGCCTTTGAAGCACAATTACCAAACCAAGCTTAAAAAAACCCCAAAAAACCCACAAAAAACCCCAAGGACTGCCTTTGGGGCATTCTTCTCAAGCAGATGAAAAGGGCTCACCTAAGTGTCAGCAGTTCCTGCAAATAAGCCAAGAGACAAGGTTACTCACTTGCGCGCACCAAGAGCCAGCCTGGGTACTGCTGACAAAATTCCCCGTGCTAATTTAGTAGCAGAAGCGCCTGTCAAATTCACTTTTCAGAAGATGAATACTGTCGTCTTAGTCTGGTTTATCATGACAAGCTGGAAAGAATCACACTGGCTGTTCACGCAGGCAGGAATGACACTGAAGCACTCCGGGCTCGGATGTGCCCGGCCTAATTCCATTATTAAACCACTCAGTCTTGAAGAGCAAAGCTAGACATCACTCATTCCACGCAGTCAGGCTTAACAGTCCAAAAAAAACCTCTTCCTTAAGCAGCTTTCAGCATATTTGACTGAAAGTGACTGTGAAATATACTGAATGTATAACAGATGGCTTGCTCTGAATCCGGGCAGCAGAACACGTCGAGGGGATGGACACACAAATGTCCCTCAGCAGTGAATTACGGAGTGTGAGTCCAAGGCAAAGCCCAGCCATTATGTCCAGCTCCTTCCACTTCATAGCAAGTAAAAAACCAGCCTTCAACTTCTCAAATTTGGTGTAAAATAAAATCCCTAATCCATTTTCCTGGTGCAGAACCATTAAATTGTAGTATATTCTATATGGCTGCATTACATTAGTACTGCTGTAATGTTCCAACACTTCTATGCAATAATACAACATTTAAGCCTGATTTTAAGATTGACTACATTTTGCTCCGGAGGGAAGATTAAAAGAACTCACACCACAGAACTTATTTAAATGAAAGCAGTAATAAGGAGATGCTGGGACAAACAAAAATCAAATGTGGCAGCTCTCAGCATGAAGAACAACTGCTCAGGAAATCCTACAACTCTGGAAACAAAAGTGGTCCAAGATGAATACCAGAAATGAACTGTGGAATAACCTCCTGAGCCAGAGTATGGGAGTTTTATCATTTGGTACTTGTAGAATAGGAATGGGGGTATGGGGAGGGGAAAGATGCTAAAACCATTCAGCCCAGAACAACAAAGTCTTCAAGAAGATGAACAAAAGCCTTGAAAAAAACAAAACAAAAGGGTCATTGAGTTTGCTATGTTGCTACTGTAAATCATGCAGTATGCACTATCTCATTAATTGACTGAGCCTCATCTTAGAGCAGGCTGAGTTTCTTTCCCTTGTAACAAGAACTGGAGCAGCAAAAGGTCAGTCCCAACATTTAGAAGTAGATTGGGTAAATTGGAAAGGGGATAAGTAAAACTTTTTATTTTCTATCCTCTTATTACTCCAATAGGCACTGGAAAATGAAACACCGAATATACAGCTATAATCTAAAGAGAAATATTGTTTCCTACAGGACCTACAGGAAAGTTACTTTGCATTTTTGCAATAAACTTCTAGCTGGCTTCCGTTCAAAGGCCATTTAAAATAAACTGGTTTTGAATAGATGGCTGAGGAACCCAACAAAACACACCTTTTTCATTAATTTTTTCTTTTTATTTTTTAAATTGACTCCTGCTGTAAAATACACCCACTATAACCATGGACCAATGCAAAATGTGCCTTTCAAGCAGGTTCCACGTGGTGTTTGCATTGGTTGGCAGCTCCCATGCACGCTCTGGCGGGAGTTGTGGCAGGGGCAGGGCTGGGCAGGTGACACAGGTGGCTCTTCTGGCTGGCCACATCTGACTCCTGCTGCTGGAAGTCAGCCCCACTGACTCTTAAGCTGATGGATGAATGACTACTTCCCAAATTAAAGCTTGCCACTGCCCTGTTCCAGACAGAGGGATAGCTCTAGGAAGGTGGGTCTCAAGGTATTATTTGTTTTTCCTGGAACTTTGAAATCCTTTCAGAAATTGCCTGATCAGTTGAACAAAGCTGTGGCCTTTAGTTTAAATTTTGTACTTACCACCTGTCTTCACATCAGAGCTCCAGCTACCCTTTCTGTCCTCCTGGAAGTGTTTTAGGCAGACAAAAAAGAGGGAAAAGCCCCTGTCCTCTCTGCACCCACAGTGGTACATGTGCACACTCAGAGTGTGTCACTGGCTGAGGGAACTGCTAATTACAATGCTTCTGAAATGGCTGGATTTCAAGTTGATAATATGGTTAGAGCTATTAGCTTCTTCCATTACCAGATGGGCTGGATAATGTGAAAAATAAATTACAAAACACTTTCCAGGGTTGCTTAAATGACTGATTTGTAGCTGCAGGCACCTAGTAAGTTGTGAATGATTGCTGATGTAAAAGAGCAACTCTACTGGGGATGACAGTAATTAGTCTCTAAAAAATTCAGTGAAACACTGTCAGTGAGAACAAGACACGTAAGTAATTTATGCGCCAATTAAACAATTGTTAGAACTTGCAAAAATTTAAACCAGATAACTTCTGCATTTAACATGCAGCACCTGTGGATTTAAAATCTTACCTTACAATACCACTTTTCTTTCACAAGAAAATACCTGTTAAGCAAAGAAAGTAACAAGACATTGTCAGCCTAAGTTACTGTTACCATCACCTATTGTTTTCCTAAAATGTTTCTCCTGTGCTGTGAAACAATGTGAGTGGCCTCCCTTTCTCATTTTAGAATGAACAAGAACTAAGACCCAGCACTGAGCTGCTAGTATGTTATGCCAATAAATCTCACCTATTGTCAACTATTTAGGACTGGATATAAATGTCACTAGATACCACAAAAGACTTTAAATGTTCCTGATTTGTCAGTGTAGCTACAGCTTGCCATGAATCAAAAATCATTTTGTTAGGGTTCAGTTATTCTCTACAGGGGTCAGCACATCAAGTTAGCCAGATGAAAAATTGTGCCTTGAGAAAAAGCACAACATGTCACGACCTGGTTCTACCCCCTGCTACCCAGATAGGCTGAGGCTTACTCAGCTATCATCACACACTTCACAGCCTGCCAACCAAAGTATTTCCCTTTAAAATAAACATTTGAATTACAGATTATAAAGAGCAGTCTGTTTTAGCAGGTGCTCTGTCAATCCCTGTCATTCTCAAGTTTTGCCTTACCTACTCAACAAGGAGAGAACATGACACTAAAATGAACAGACCATGCCAAAATTCTCCCCGCAGCTGTGCTGGGTAAACAGGAGAAAAAGAGATTTAAGCTTTAATAAGACTTTCAGAAGGATATTCCATCTGGATAAACAAATACAGAAAGGCAGGTTTCTCTTCCCTAGCCATCCCAACCATAGAAGGGTGCACCTGTGTTCCAACAGCTTTCTGACCTTCAGAAATGGTATCAAACGCAGAAAAAGGACTGCAGAGGGTACCCTGCCAGCACCTCGGTGCCATGCTCACTGGCAAGGCCAGGAGAACAGGTGGGATCAGCTGCAGATCCTGCCCCACGTGTGCAGCTCCTTGCTCTGCCCTGCCCACCTCACCCACACAGCAACGCCCAGGGGCTTGCACCACATCTAATAAAGCTTCATACACAAAACTATCTGAATATTGGCACATCAACTGTGTCCACAGCACCAGAGAGAAGTTCAGTAAGTCTAGAGACACAAATCTCTGCTAAAGAATTTGAACTCTGGAGCTGTTTTATCCACATAATGTTATTGGTCTCCTACCTTCACCAGCATTTGTAGTCTTGAGGTTAATTCATTCCCTTCCAACAGGATGGCAGCTAAGTAATAACAGGGGGAAAAAAAACCCTTAAAGGTCAAGAGAATTAACTGTATCTTCTTAAAGCCAGTGAGGTCATGCATTATTCATGCATGGAGGACAGGAGTACACTCAGCTAAGAGGGCCACGGGGAACTGGAAATCTAAAGCTCCCATGATTTGTAGCCATTAAAAAGGCAAGCTGCATTATTTTATCTGAAAGCAAAAGATAGTTAACTGCTGCATCTCCTACAGAGCCTACCCACGTAAGCAAAGAGACTGCTTCTGGCTCTCACAGGCACTGCAGGAACTTCTGTTGCAGAGCTCACAGGAGAACTTGACAGTTCTCCCTCAGGCACAGCAAGGAAACATGAAGGAATATTTAAGTCAACTGATATTCCTAAAGGTAAGAAAGAATTCTTGTGTAACTAGAAGATGTCAGTGCATGTGGCTATTTTACAGGTGCTTTCATGGGCCCTAATGACACCATCAGCACTTAATGCTGGCCAATACACAATCCTTTAAATTAATAAACCCATAGAAAATAGCTGCTTTGTACCAAAAGAAGCCCTTTACACTTAAACTATTTACATCCACTCTGAAGTGCCAGTGCAAACTAACATTGCATGTTTGCAACCTTCTTTCTAAAAATACACCCTCAGAGTACAGTAGCTATTATTTCTCTACAGTATAATCATGGAAACTGCATGACTGCATTACTTCTAGTCCATATGTGTTAAATAAATGAGCTCATTTTGTAGAAAATTTCACACCCGTGTCTGAAATCTGTCTGTTACAATACAGTATTTACTTTTTACTTGGGCTGTAAACTACTAAAACCACAACGCCTAACCCTGCAGACAAAACTCACATTCACTGAAATCCTAATTGAAAACTGCAGAATTTTGAGCAAAGCTGTTCATGCCACAGACAGTGCTGGTGAAGGAAAGCTGAAGAACCTCAAAGAATTATTTCATATTTGTCAACAAGCTCTCTTTAGGGCGGTGCCCTCCCTTAAACCAGGCTTTACAATTTGGCTACCCTTAATTTCTACTTCTCCTTCATTCTTTCTCATATGCTGATGTGAGCTGCTGCATAATGTCCTTGTCTTGACCACCCACATCTCCCAAGCAGTGTCTCCGGCGCAGATGAGCTATCGATCCCTTTTCTCCTCCTTCTACTCTATAAATCTAATGAACTATTGATTCTTTCCTCCTTCCCCCATTTTCTGCTTTGGCTATGCATGCCCCTCCTCCACTGTCTAAATCTCCTTTTCTGTGCAGCCTTAGGCTCATCCTTGTCCATTTGCTCTGTGCATAAGGTGCTGCATAAGGTGGCCTGTGGTGGGTGTGTGAGGGCAAAGCTCTCGAGTCAGAAATACAGAAATACAACTGCACCCTGAGCTGTTACCAGCAATGAAGAGCACTGCAAAGGAGCTGGTTCCCAACTCCACTGTCCCTTTACTGCCACACACTGCAGCTGCCATGGGACATAACCTGCCATCTGCTGCCATCCCCATGGCCTGATCCCACAGCCACGAGAACCACTGTGCTGGGGGATGCTGCTGCCAGTGAAGGGGCTTCAGTTTTTCATCGTTTTGTAAGTTAATCAAACTGCACTCTGCAAAAAACCTCCAAGTAGTTTTTTATTTTCCTTTACAAACGAAAACTGTGAGCCCAATCCCTTATGGTGAGGGAAATACTTCATGCTTTGAACCTCTGTGGTTGTTCATCTTTCTATCCCTAACAGCTTCCTTCTTTCCCTGCTCCAAAGGCTGCCTGGGTGCTGCGAGCTGCCCCCAGCTCCAGCCCTGCACACTGTCCCTGCCAGCACAGCCA
The DNA here is from genome assembly GCA_013399225.1 of Rhipidura dahli. Taxonomy (NCBI): domain Eukaryota; kingdom Metazoa; phylum Chordata; class Aves; order Passeriformes; family Rhipiduridae; genus Rhipidura; species Rhipidura dahli. The sequence goes on from VXAC01008687.1 coordinate 51,379, forward strand.
CCCCAACACAGCCCTGCAGTGTTCCTNACCCCAGCCCTGCCCACTGTCCCTGTCAGCACAGCCACCCCACACAGCCCTGCACACTGTCCCTGTCAGCACAGCCACCCCAACACAAGCAGCCACCAGCCCCAGCTGCCCCACCCTTCTCCAAACTCCAGAACCTTGTGACAGACAGAGGCATTGGTAGTTTCACTGTTTACAGGAGATTTAACTGTACTTTCCCCCACTGAATCCTTTACTGTTGACATCACCTCTGCAGGCAGGACCAACGAGGAAGGAGGACCCCCAGCCTCACACAGCCCAGAGATGGGGACAGAGAAGAGCAAAGTGTTTGACTTCTCCAGACAGATCTCCCATAATCAAACTTTAACTAAGACTATAAAAGTAAGGAGTTTTCAATTAAAAATTTTCTATTATTCTGTAGATGTATGGTGAAAGCACTTATCTATTAAACATCATGTCAGCCAAGAGTTTTCCCCCACACCCTTTCTTTGCAGGTCACCAGACTGATGAATTACTGCTTCATTACAGCACCACCACAGACCTTTCCTCTGCTCCATGCAGCCTACTTTCCTTTCCCAAATTCCACTCTCCTCTCCAGAGCAGGCAGACATTAAATCCCATGACAAAGCTGTGCTATAAACTCATTAGCAAGTGTCACCTCAGTCAAACAGCTTTCTTGCTGCATCTTGTGTAATATTCACCACAACCAGCTGAATCCAACTGCTTCATCACATACACACACCAGTTCTGCAGATCTCAGGTATTGAGAGCAAATACACTCTCCCTGGCTTGTTATGCTAGTCACAGAAGTAAGTTTTAAAAATTTACTTGCTCCTTAATATTTGGAGAGCAACAGAAAAGGATGTGCAAGTCTGCAAATATTTTGGGAAAAAATTTTCTGCAACCTTTACCCTGAAGTAAGCACCCCAGAAACACCCCTTTTCAAAGCCTCATTTTATCAGAACAAACTAGAACAAGAAAATGTTTAATACTGAAATTTGGCTCCCAGTATTTGAGGTAATACAACCCAAGTTAGAAGGTTTCTAAAGACACCTCCTGCCACGGTTTGGCAGTGAGGTCCTGTCGCCTGGCTCGCCTTTTGCTAATCCACTCGGCCGTTTTCCTGCTTGGAACAAATTCCCCCAGCACATCCACAGAGAAGCTGTTTCTTCCATTGCCTCAGAGACACAGACCCTGGCCATGCATCAGCCTCCTGCTCCTTCTGGCAGCCACTCGTGTCCTGCTGAGCTCGAGGTCACCCCTGGGCTTGTGTCTGGCCGCCTCCCACCCCTTGGCCGCATGGACAGGGCTGCTTTCGAGGAAGGAACCGCCACTCCTTCCTCTCCTGGGTCCCACATGCTGGCAGGGTGCAAGGGCAGGATCAAACAGAACACTGCTCGTCCAGGCTGCCCAGTCCCTCCCCTTTTAAAAACACAGCATCTACTAACATTCAGTAATGGGGAATGAAGGCATTAAGCAGGTTTATCACCAGTCACACCTTCTTAACTTTTGGTAAAATTTGCTCAGCCTTCACTGTAAAACCAGTATTTGTCTGTTCTGACTTTGTTAAAAACCTTTATCTGTAGGAATCTTAGTGACTGCTTAAAAGATGAATTATATTAAGTTTTGATGTGTATGAAAAAAGAAATCTGTAACTCAAGCACTGGACTAGGAGGAGGTTGGGCGGGCACGGACCATGCCCACTCCTGTATTGAGTGTGAGGACAGCAAGAGGATGGGGAACAGCAGTGTGACCAGCAGAAAGGCCCTCAGGCAATCCAGGGACAGGAGTCCTCACTCTCAAAGCATTTCTACTGAAAGATCTGGGGAAAACCAACAAAAAAAAAAACCCCAAACCACCCCTAACTTGCCCACCTAACCAGTTTTGAGTCACTTCTGTTAGTAAGGAAGAAGATGAGAGCAAACATTAATGCAAACTTGTATGGTTTCCTTTGGGGCCTGCTTTTGGACCAGACACTAAACTCTTTTGCTTCACTGGAAGAAAGTAACTTGCATAGCACCATTATGGTATACATTATTATGAATAATACATAAATATTAACAACAAAAGCAATAAACTTGACATTTAGAGTTTGTTCTTACAAACTGCCTTCCCTCACTCAGTTCTGAGAAAGTTTTAGGAGCTCATGTTATTATGAATTGTCTACTCAAATGTTATTTCCCACCTGGAATAGCATTTGACTTCTTTAATATTTCCATAAATTTGTATGTGAGTGCTTCAGATCTATTACTACTAAATAATTTAATCAGCATGTGTCTCCAAACCTGGCTGCAGCAAGAGACCAAATGAAATAACTCAATGCAAAATCCATTGTTGAATCACAAGCTACAAGAGATGAAAGGCAGGGAAAGTTCCACTTCATCAGCCCTACTTCTGCAGTTTGCCCAGATCCCAGCTCCCACTCATTATGGAGGCCAGGAACAGCTCCAGAGGATGATTTCCTCTACAAGGTTTAATTTCTGTTGTGACAAAGTTGCTCAAGTTTCCTTACCAGGCAACAGATCACTGCATCAGCAGCACCAACCCAAGGGTGATGGGAAACACGCCAGGATGAGCTGCTACCCCCGGGGATAATTTTCACACAGCCTCCTCCTCTCCCAAAATACTCCACATAACAGAAGCCTCATTGTTGTGGCTTCAACACAGAGTGTGCAGATGCTCACCAGATGCTGCCAGAGCAGGAAGTGAGGTGGAAAATGGAGCTTCAGCTGTTTCAAACATGATGGGGCTTGATATGCTTGCTATTGTAGTCAGCAGAAGAACGTCCCTGAGCTTCATGGCAGCAGTGCTGACTGACAAAGGCTCATCCTCTGTAGGCAAACAGCCACAATGACCTAAAAAAAGCTCTAAGAAATGTGGCCTCATCTTTCTGTCGCTTCTCAGGCTCGGGAAATGCATCCCCCAAGTTGCCTTGCTGTGTCCAACAGGAGATGCTCTCCCTGGGCAGCACAGGACACACAGATGGCTCCTGAAAGGCTGTGCTCTCTCTAAGGGGCACTCCGCTGCCTCAGCTAGGAATCTAATTTCATTTTCTGCTAATATAAACTGAACATTGCTTGCAATTATCCGTCTGTGCACATTCAAAAGTGTATTGTCTCAGTCACTGGGGCTCATGATGCTGTGATGAATGTTTTGAAAAACTAACAAATGTTATATCCTGAGTCATGCAAACACTGAAGTTCACCAGACTTGTGAAAGGAGGAATAATGGAAAACCTGCAGTGATGAGGAAAGAACATTAATGCAGCTGGTAGCATGTATTGTACACCTAAAAATACTGTAATTGCATTTTTTGCCACAAACATATTTAATGCCTTGACAAATGCAGAAGGCTGCCCCACTGTCCATTGGGTTATCAACATTTATCAACTTATCTGGGTTAGCCAAGCACCACCTGGCCTGGGCCCAAGGCTCAGTGTGCTGCTGGTGCTGCACTGCGGGCCCGGATAAGCCTCTGCCAATGGATTTACCACGCTTGCTTGAGCTTGACAAATGATACTTGAACAACAGCAAAAGCCAGAACAAAAAAGATTTTTTTAAAAAACTGTCTTTTGTATTTGAAAAAGAAAGAAGTTGAAGCATGAATAAATGTCTGGTCACCTCAAGAACAAGCTGTGCACTTCAGGCTGCAGCCATCTAACACAGCTAACAGGCAACTGCTGTTCCACTTCTCTTTTCTTCCTCCCAGCTTCCAAAAAACACTGTGATAAACGTAGATAAAAAAAATGCAGATTTCTAATGCATTCAAGGAGTATCCTAACTGATTTAAAAAAAAAACACCAAAAATTTCCCTGCCCCTCAAAAATTTTAAATACACAGACACACACCAAAACAGATGAAAAAGAGAAGTAGAAATAGTAGGGAGAGAAGGAAAATTGGAATTTTCATTCCCTTCTTTCAGATAATTATGACATGCTTTGCGACTTTTAGATAACTGAGAAAGCCACAGCTCTTGCTAATAAGCACTGCTCCCACATGAGCTGCACTGGGACTGGAAGGACTTTTCTGGGAACCAAGAAAACGTTCTGTGGGTGCTCAGGATAACTCTGGTTGCCCAGTGCTGCCACTGAAGTTTTCTGACACCAATGCCGAGAGGGTGTGCAGACACATCACACACGTGTATACTCCCTGTGCACCTGCACACATACATGTGCACATAGCACTTTCTACAAAAGGCAGATTATAAGAAGCAGAGGCCAATGAAGCAGCATCCTCTGATTTTCTGCATATAAGTACCCATGTCTGCTTACATAAGCCACACAATTTTAGACCTCTGCCCAGGTATAGGAATGGTGGATCTGACCTGAGGCTTATCAGTCCAATTCTTTCAAATGAAATCACTGAAATACAGCAGCCACCTGGGTCTGAATCAATGACATTACCAAGAAGGTGAACAGCCCTTGTAAGGGCAGTTGCAGCCTTACAAAGTTACGTGCAAGCACTTTAAGAAGAAAGATAGATACAGGAAGAAAACGTGACTTGTTTCAGAAGCAATCCCCCTGTAATAACACAGAAATCTCTGTGCTTGATTTGATTTTATAAGAGCTTAAAATGAGTTTGTTATGAGTTTGGTTTTCCCCTTCATTTTATGCAAGCATTCTGCACACAAAACAGCCATTGAGATGGCATTACAAAGAAAGATGGGGAAAGACTGATCCCAAAAGACTACACTGTCAGTCTTCAGTATTCCCAGTCTAAAAATAGGTTTTTAAGGGCTCATCAGTGCCACCAGGCTTCTGAGCTCCTGTTAAATCAGAACCTCCCCAAGTCCTGTCTCCCTCAGTGCCAGTTCAGCACATGAGAGAAGCAGCACAACCACAGTTCAGCAATTTTCTATCCTGTAACATTCTAAAGATGAGGTTCAAGAAACAGAAACATACCCATTTATTCACTTTAAAACACTGTGGGGGTTTCTGTGCTCTAGGGAGGCTGGAAGGACAGGAGCAGGCAGTGCCTAGGGCAGCATGTGGGGTGACTGAGCCCTGCAGTGACGCCTCCTCGAGTGGGGCTGCAACAAGGAGCCATCTGTGACTTTCCATTTGTCAGCCCTTGTGATTGAAGAGCCACCTGTGTTTATCATGAAGCAGATCAGCGAGTCCACACACGGGGCTGAAACACACTGTGCTAAAACAGGGCCAAGAGCTAACACCACTGGTCCTGACCAGCAGCTGCTCCAGGATTATTGCTTCCATGAAGAGCAACAGGTGCTTGTTCATAAAAAACAGATTTATTCCCCAAGACTGTCTTGCTGAAGATCACTATCCACAGACACACATGTGGCCTGGACTGCATTTCTTCTCCTCATATTCTTATCCAAAGATTTTAAGAAAAACAAAACCATCACTCTGCAGCAATATGCAAATGGGCTTCCATCACCTTGGAGCACAACCAGCCAGGGCAGAACCAGCCTCCAGGAACACCATCCTCCCTGGGAGCCAGCACGGCTTCTCTGCACAGGCTGCTCCTGCTCCTTCAGCTCCTGCATTCCACTGACCTTATTTCTGTGCTCAAACTTCCTGCAAAAGTATAATTTTCAGATTTCTAATAAAGGAGAAATAAAGTGAAAGGAAAAATGTTTCAAAAACCCATCCTATAAATCCTAATCTGATAATTTCTCTTCTATAAATTGCAGTGGGATACAAATACACATTTCTGATCTTGTTTCCTTGGTTAACAAAAGGATAAAAGCTGCCCTCGATTATAGCAACACACCTGGAGAGCCAGAATATGAACGCAATTCCAAATACATGGAGCTACAGCACATCAGCTGAAACCAAAAGGTTGAGGGGTTGGAGGCAGTAAGAAAAAGGGCAAGACGCCCTCAATGAAGAGGAGATGGCAGGCCCAGAGCCGGTGAAGTTACTAAGAGAAGTAACTTTAAGCAAGTCCATGGCACTTACTGCAAGCCCTACAGATGCAGGGAGTGCAGGGTTTCCTCCTGTACTACACCACTAGCAAGCAAAGCCAGAGAAATTTTCCTGTGCTGTTGGCAGCAACTCATCCCCAGGTTTTTAAAGCAGACCACAATACAGTAAAATGATCACCTCATCACAGAAAAGAATAAAGAATAAAAGAGAATTTCATGTTCCACATTGCATACAACTGTTTACAACTTTCTGCATATTCTCCATTATCTTCAATAATATTTAGCATTCAAGTCAAGGTTTTTTCCAAATTAAAATGAGAAATTGATACTGGAACGCTGATTCCTCTAACACCAATTCCAACAGCCATGAAAAGCACGTATCACCACATACACTGCTTGAGCTGCTGTATGAATTCCTAGAAAACACACAGAAACACAAGCTCCTGATCTCCACCCAGTTATGGCCTTCCTTAGCACAGTGCTCAGCACACACCCCACTGAAATTTCCTAATCACACATATATGAAATATGCTACTCTTTTGGTTTGCTTGATTTTACATGATAGGAGAGGCTCTCTGAAACCGATTCTGCCCTGGATTCCCAGACTGTCCCCCATAAACATTGTGTTAATTCATTCAGGCCAGCCCCCAAAGACACAGCCAGCTCTGCAGAGAACACTATCAGCTTGTTCTGAATCAGCAGAGATGTTGGCAGCCTTTCAAAGCCATCAAAAAAAAATTAGGTAGCTGCACAAGGAAAAAACTTCAAAGTGCTCATCCAGAATTCCCCCTGGGAAAGACCACGCATTTTGCACATGCTAATTCCAACAATTAACCCAAGCTGCTTATTTACAAACTTCTGAATACATTTTTAAATGCAAATAACAAATTTCACATTAAATACTAAGCCTTAGAGAAAGACACCACATTTATGCTATTCTGCACAGAAACAGTACGTTCACTTCTTTCCAGCCACATTAAAGTTCAAAGGATCCCCAGGGGGATGATTCAGCAGTTAAGGCACATCTTTCAGTATTAAACTGATGAATCTCTTCCCTCAGACCACACACAGTCACCACCCTCCCCTTCTCTCAAATGCATGAGAAGTAGTCCTGAACCAGAAGAGGAAACTTTTCATTATTTGTACTCTTCTGTATGAGAGAGGGCTGCTGCTCTGGCTGGTTTGAGTCCTGCTCTTCATTAGCAGCACTCATTGTCACCTGTACTCTGTCTCCAGCAACAGCAGGGACAGCAGACCTGCTGCTGCTTCAAGGAGGAAGGTACTCACTAAAAGAACTAAAATTACAATTCATAATGTTAGATTCTAAAAAAAGTGGAGGAAACCAAGAAAAAGGAAAAAAGCTCCAAACAATGTAATAGCACTGATTAACTCACACATGCTCCCACAGAGACACTATTTCCAGGATTAAGCATCTTAAACTCCAGTCTAGAACCTCCATTTCCTCCTGGTTTGGAGCCACACACAGTGTGTGGGGCCCAGGACTGCCAGCACTTGGACTCCAGACCTGGGGCTTCCTGAAGGCACAGGAGCCTGGGGAGCCACAAGCCAAGCTGGATTTGCAGGTTGCCCACTTCCAGACCTATGTATGTAGGTCCTACTGCACCTACATTTGATGTGAACACTCCAAACATTTGCTCAGCAGAATTTCAGATTTTATGTTAATCCGAGAAGTTTCCAACAGAAGCAACAACTCTTTGAACGTGGACTACATACAGCTAGGCTGAAAGGAAAAAGGAGGATTTGGTGGTTTAGTTATTAAAATATCTTTCACTTCATTCCTGCCTCCTGTAGCAGCACGAGCAAGACCATCAGAACCCATATAAAAGCAACATTTGTGTTTTGCAACCAATTTCCATTTCAAAGAAGCAAATCTAGGCATCAACGTTTAAATGATTTCTTAAATCTCATTTCCATATGCTAGGCAGAGATCTGCTTCTTCTCGTCTGTACTGTGGAAGCTTCCAAGATACAGATCCATCTGACAAGGGCATGAAAACAAAGTACACACATGCTCCCTGGAGCTTTTTGATAAAGGGTTGATTTGCATGGGGCACTACAAATTAGCCATTTTCAAATGAATGCAAAATCTCTAATTTACACTGTGCACATATTCAACGATTATGAAACCCATAATATTGGGTAAAATAAAACATCAATTGTAACTGCTGGTTTGGACAGGGTTATTACGGAGTCATCCTAACCACTCTAGTAACTCCAGAAAGAAAAACGGGCTTTAATAAAGACCCATACTGCTAAAATAGTATCCCTGAAGGAAATAGCAGCTGGCCACAGTGACATTGAAGAGTGCAATCTCTTCCTCAGTCTCTCCTGGATATTTGCTGTCTCTCTGGCTCTCTGTTGCTCAGCCAGACAGATAATAATGTCAAACCTCATGCTATTGCTAGCTCTTGGCCATGTTTCTCATTTGCCTTTGGAAGCAGCTATTTTGCCTTAATGCCTTGGTGGCTTTGAGCACTCCAAATAAACAAACACAAGTTATGCAGGGGAAACTGGTTCACTTCACTCACTTCCACTTCTTTGAGACTTCAAGTGGAGGCACGCAAGCCATAAGCCTTGAACCACAGGCATACAAAAGCCATGCTCACACAAATTAAACACACATCCCATTTTAGCCACATCCTTCTCAAATATTTCTGCAAGCAAAATTCAAGATTTCAACCCAAACTGTCTACAATTAAGAAAGATACCATGATGTACCTGCTCCCCATGCCATGAGTTTAGCCCTAGGCACAGGAATGGCTGTGCCCTTGTATCTTGATTTTTATTATTCATATTTTTTAAAAGAAAGCCATATTAAGATACTAGCTCACAGCAACAGTGTGCAAGTTAATTGTTCCCATGCAGTTTGTGGAGGCCACAAACACCACAGGGATACACAGGACGCACACAGGAAGGAATATTGCCCTTTGCTATTTTGGCACCATTAATCCCTCTCCCCCACCCCCTTTTTTTGAGCGAGTCAAGCTCAGAGTTGCCCTGTGTGATGTCAGTGGTTATTCTGTGCTGATTACTGGAATCCAATCTCCAGACAGGATATATTTACAGCTGTCTACACTGTCTTACAATAAGCTGATGGATGACTCATCCTTTTTCCCCCTTCAGCTGAAATCACACAAAGGAAGATGGAGACTGAGTGACAGCCCATGGGAAGCAGGGAGAGGTGAATTGCAAAGACCTTACTCTGTGTTTAAAATACATTAGAATGTAAGTCTTTACTTATATATGCAATGACAAAAAATAATCCTAGAATATATATAATTTTTAATATTTCAGTACATGTAAACCCACCGATAAACAGGCACTTACTCCAGAGTTCCAGTACCTGATATCCCAGTGCCATAAGCACACGTCTCCTTGCTGTGTACATTAAACAGCAGGCAATAAATCAAAAATCCATTACCATAAACTTAAATACATCGCAGGAAGATGAAGCGTCAGAAGAAACAAAAACTTGACATTTTCCATCAATGATCTCGATGAGGCAGATTTGCCAGCAGAATAAAAGTATGACCAGATGACGGGCTGATAGCACAGACTGGTGACAGAGACTGTCAACTCAGCAAGGCTGCAGGCAGGAGCACGTCTGCTCCGTGTGTCAGTGGGCAAGGATGAGAGTCTGCATTGCCACAGACAAATTTAAACAAGGTTTATGTGTATTCATAGCCTGCCTGCTCTCATTTCTGTCAGCATCAGCAAAAGAGTATCTGATGAAAGGCTGAAAAGGGCTTGGGGGTTTGTTTTTTTTCTATAGTTTATAATCACAGCCTATTACCTTAATGCAGGGTGCACCAAGAGGAGAACCAGGATCCCTCAGCTCAGTCAGTCACAATGGAGCAGCTGGCTCAGCAGGATGGGCTCCTCACCAGCTCCTGGCACAGCTGGGTTGGGCTCTGTCTACAGACTTTGGCCAGGCACCAGGAGGTCCTCAAGGAAAGTCAAGCATGTGCCTATACATTGCTGACTTCCAATGAAGTCACACACTGCAAGAATTTGGTAAATAGAGATGATGCTGTGAACTGGGAGTGGCACTTAGTACACGGCTTTAGCCCTTCGGAGAACAGGAAAAGCCAAAACGTCTTTGCTCAGCTAAAGCTGAGGACACTGAAGTTTGACTTCTGTACTAGGGCCCAGGAAGACTGGGTGGCCTAACACACAAAGAGTGCCTGTGTGAACTTCTGCAGAAATACCAGGAAACCCTGGAGCACAGCAGGGAGTTAGAACCTTTAACACTTAATAAAAGACAGTATTCTGCAAGAGACGTGGTTGAAGCCCTTGTCTAAAATCAAAATGGACCTTCTATGCCTCTCTATCAAGACAGAAGATTTAGCCTACCAAAAAGTTCTCTCTTTAAATGAATGATACATGCAGGGGGATTTTCAGCACCAAAATGCTTGTCCTTATGTATTAGTACCCCATTTGCAAATTCAAGGAATTACTCAAAACCACTAGAAAACAGCATGAAAGAGAAATCCCACTTATCAACCTATAAAACAAAGAAAAAAGTGAGATATTAATCTGGATATGCTACCTAAAACACTACCCTTCCATCAACAAATAAATAATCTGCATTAGAACTGCAACTTAACCGTAATGGCCATAAGACTTTTGAAGTATTTGCTACATAAAAATGCTGCATCTTGAACAGAAAGTTTTCAGTACCACAGAGATAAGCAAAAGCTTCATCTGAAATCTTGCTTTAAAAAACAAACAAATGAATAATTATATGGTAAAAACATCAGTTCTTGCACATCATGTCCCCAAACACATTTGCTACAAATGCTGGAATATATATTTACAATGTGCAAAACAAACAAAAAATCAAATTGCAGAAATAAACACATCAATACTGTTTTTTCAGTACTTCATACCCAGGGCAAACAAACCCAAGCAGGTATATGGCAGCTCATGCATACAAACTCCAGACCTCTGCAACATTCATTGCTGAATTAAAAGCTTCCTGACAGCCTTCAGGGGAAGTTGTGTCAACCAAACCTGCAGCTTATGAAAGTCCATTCCTTGCTTATCTAGAAATGGCAAACACTGCCAGTGGTCTCTACGGCCCCAAGGAATTGCCATCGCCTTTTGGATATGCTCCTGCCTCAGATTATTTCTGCTTAGTCAGGGTGCTCCCTCACCATCTGCAAAGGGACAGGCAAGCTCAAGTTATTCCACCTCTCTGGAGGCAGCTTAGAGGATGCCACTGATCCTGTAAAAGGACACAGCAAACTTGGCACCAGCAAACAGAAGTGCGGATTTTCTCTGTCTGAAGGAGAACAGCTGTGGAAATAGCACATGGAAGAAGTAACAATTCTGCTCACAGGCTACCCCATGGAGGAAAAAAAAAACCAAACCCAAAACCAAACAAACTCAACCAACCCCCAGATTGCAGACACAATAAAATACTGGTATTACAACCTATGCAGCACAGCAATACAACCAGAATAGCCCTGTACACTAACCTGTCTTTGCAGTACAACTTGCTTTGCTCCAGGGGTATTGATTTTATTGCATGCCTGTAATTTAGGGAGTCATCCAAAGTAATTACAAAATTCTACTAATTAGCCTCCTTGCTTCTAGATGTGACTTCAAGGTCACAACCAGAATCTACATCAAACTGGAGTTACAGAAAGAAATCTCTCAACGTCAAGAGTTAAATTATCTTTCCGCTCCTTCCCCAAACACACAACAAAAAGATCAATTCTTGATGTGGCCCATATTGCATTACTGATGTAGAGATGACATAGAATATCCCTAATTCCATTAGCTGCTGCCTGAAAAAAATGTTAGTGAATACGTGGTATTTAATGACAAAGAAACAAGAACCCCATGGCACAGATTTCTCAAACCAGCCCCTCGTCCTGCACAGGGACCTGTGGAAGCAGCTGCCAGCCAGGCATTACTCAAGGGCATCAGAGGCTCTGCACACTAAAAATCTGTCACAGCCTTTGTGCTTTATCCAGCTGGCCATGAAAACAACCCAGTATTAAGGGTTACTTTGCTGCATGTGTACCTGAAAACCTTTAACTTCCAGATGTGATACGGAGGGAAAGGAGCAGCTGGTCACCGTGCCCAGGAACGTACAGCTGTACACATGCTGTGAGCAGCAACAGCAGAGGCACCTCAGCTGCCACAGCTACAAACTACTCCAGTGACCACGGGGGGCATTTCCAGAGGTGCTCAGTTGTGCTCCCACGGAAAAATCAGGAGTGGAGCTGCCCTGGCTGCGGCAGAACAAAGCCAAGGCAGAATCTGCCTCCACTGTGACTGAATGAATCTCAGCAGCTCCTCTTCATCCAGAAGAACCAAAATCACCCAACTCCAACCCTGCACACCAAGAGTCGCAAAATCACCCTGCAACTCCTGCCTCTGATCCAGTAAACAGAATTAGCAGCTGTATCAGGATAGCTGAACTTAAAATTTAAAAAGCCACACAACAATTTACAATTTACTGTGTATCTGGATAAAGCATTCCAAAGGATAATAAATTACCCTCACTATTAAAACATACAACTTCTAGTTCATATGTTCCTTCTAACCAGCAGCTCCTGCTGGGCCCTGCACATGCAGACTCAAAGGGCTCTTTCTCATCATTTTTTTCCTTGAATACCAACTCCTAGAGTATGATGTGGTTTCTGGCTGGAGGAGCATTCAGCAAGGAGCACTGAACCATGCAGGGAGGAGCAAGGCAGCTGACAGCTGAGTACAGAGGGCAACCTCTCCTCTGACAGACTAGGATAGAAGAGGGTTATTCAAGCTCAGTGTTATGGTTATTATTTATACCTATAAAAATATGTAGGTGTATGGAGAGGGAGAGAAAAATCTGACATATGACTTGATGTGGAGTTTTCTGAAAAACAAACTTTTCTGAACTTTTTTAAACAAAACCCAAAGAAACAAACAAGGCCTGAGTGAGATTTCAAGAAAAATACACATTTCAACAGTTTCAGTAAGTTTTAATAAGGATTTATGGTTTGCTGGTCGGTTTACACAGACTTCTAAAATCTAACACTGAAGTAAGTACACATTTAAACAGCGATGGGAAAACACATGGATTCACCCACACATTTCTCAACACTTCCTCTCATGGAAAACGGGAATCACACACCTACAGGAACTGTTTGCAAAGGCAGATGCAGTAAAGTTTCTCTTAAAAAGGTCAAAGAATAGGAATTTTATTTCTCCCCAGATGCTCTCGATATATTTGTTCTACACAGCAATGGGATCCATAGTGGCTGCAGGCAGCCCCTGAGCAATGGTACAAATCCCAGGGAACCCCAACAGCTGAGGAGAGATGCAAATCATAAACCTGGAGGTGTTTAGCTTGGCCTTATCCCAACACAAGCTCTTCAGCCCAAGAAGTGCCAAGCTTTTTTCCTTGCCTTACGAACTTTCTAGGAGCACATGGCCACGTTAACGCTGCAGTAATCACAGCCACCTGAAGCATGACAGACAACCATTTTCTCCACAAAAAGTTCCCTAGTAATAAAACAATGTCAAGCAGGACATGTCTTAATACAGTTTTACTCCAGTCAAAAGAACTTTGTAATAGAATAGCGAATAAAAGTTTGCCCTGAGAGTTTATGCAACAAATGCTTCAAAAATAAAGAGCAACAACAAGAAAAAGTATATGATAAAACTGGTTCTTATACAAAAGCCTCTTCTGTCCATTTTTCATGTTTCTTATTTTTTAAGTATGCTGATGTCTATTTAAATGGGAGTCAATCCCAGTATGAAGCTCAAATGATTTTCTTAATGAAAAAACATTTAATAAATCTATCTTCAAAATCATCCAATAGCCCAAGGTGACCATACCATGAAGTTACTCTTCTTTCTTTTCAGTCTAGGATTTATTACAGTTTAATTAAAATATGTGTTACTCTCTCAGATACTTAAGAACATGAGCTTTGTAAACAACACAAAGAATTATGCTGTGTGGTTTTACATGCTCTTCTTGAAGCTTAACTCAGTATGCTCAACTCAGCCCCAGTATCTAAACTTAGCTCCCAGGCTCTGGGAGCAATCTAGTCAAGTATTAAATGTCATTGGACAACACTGACCCTCTAAGTCCCTTCTTTATCTTGTGACTGCAGTCCAAGTTTGCTTACTTCCAATATTTTCACATTCCCAAGGAAAATCAAGTTCAGTGCTTGCAAAGGATGAAAAAGCAAACTATGGCCAGAACACCAAAAGTGACCCCATGAACACATAGTGCAGTGGGGGTGAGGGGGGTGAAAAGAAGGGGCTGTTCACCATTTCCTTCAATTGCACCCAGACAATAAACCCAAAACATCAACATTAAAAGAAAACCAATGTTTTTCACAGTCAACTCCCTTGTGTGATGTGTACAACATGTTATCAGCTCCCTTCCATTTTTGGAAATTTTACCATTTTTGGCATTTTTGGCACTTTATTGGGACCTTAACATCAAGAAAGAACATGAAGTGTTTCAAAGCCCTGACATCATCACAGCACTGTTACATTATTGTTTCTGAAGAGGTCATTTGCACTCAATAAAGTGGCAGCAGAGAGTGTAGAGGAGGATTGCACAGACCACACTGGCAAGTTACTGGGCATAATAAACAACACTTGGAAAAAAAGAGAATTTAAGAGAGACAAAAATAATAAAGTGGAAAAGATACAGAGCTCAGGTAACTCCATTAGAAGGACACACACTCAGCTCCAAAAGAGACCTTAATGCTGAAAGTATGGGCTTTACCAGAGAATGGAAAGCCAGAATGGTGGACCAGGTACCAAGCTGAATTTGCCTTGCCACAGTGGCCTGTATGACACCCTCAATAAAAAGGGAAGCTGGCCAGAGGAGCTGCTCCAGCTTTCACCTAGCACAGGCTGGCCCAGTGCCCAGGCTGCATCAGCACCAGCAGCACAACCCCAGCAGCTGAAGGGGTGACCCCCTGCATCCCTGCCTCAGAAACACAAAACCTCCTCAGGGGGAGTGAGTTGAAACAGCAATAAATTTAAAACAACCAACCAAATTAAAAAATCTAAATGGTTTAAACTGTCCTGAAGAAGCTGCTGTAGTTGCTCCTGCTCAATTAATTAAATCCTACCGTTTGATTTTTTTTTTAAATTTCAAGAATGCATCACTAGGTGCCAACAACAAAGCATCCCTTATTCACTCACTCTCTCATACAGAATTAAACATTAAAAATGCACACTGCTTTCACATGTCACTTCAGGCATTTAATCTTCCCCTGAAATCTTCTACTTTTTTTTTTTAATAGGTCAACTGCTGACCTCCCCAACACTGCAGTGCAACAGTCTGACAGTAAATAGGCCCAGGAGGTTTGCTGAAAACATAAGCTTGTTGAACATCTGGTGCTATTGAAGGCTAAAACCTGGAAGGAAAAAGGCAGGCGGTGATGGTGTCATTCTGAGCTGAAAGAAGACTTGGTTACCGAATGTAAGACCTTGCCAAAGTTGGGCAGTTTGGAATCTTAAGCTCCAATTCAGGCAATAACAAGAGAGGGACCTTCTTTAATGGACTGGATCAATGGATGTCAAATAGATTAAGGCTGCTGGCAGATAAGTCAATCTGCAAATGAACTACTCCCAGCTGGTTCAGGGATCCAAGGTATCCGTAGCTAATTTTTCTAAAAACTCAGTATCTTTTCCAATAAACTTCTCAGGTTAAGAAAGAGGTAAGTTAAAAATAAATGTGGTTTTTTTTTTAATCCATCTTTTTCAGATAGCAAAGTGTTGCTAATAGACACCTCCACTGGTACACTATGTCAGCAATGTGTTTGTTTGAAATGCTTTGGTGGAAGTGGGGATTTCCAACAAGGAGAGTCACACTAACCTCAGTGACTGTCAGAAAGGTGTCCTGATGCTTCACTGCTTGCCCTCAGACTTAGCAGCAATGAAAGCCAACCAGCCCACCGAAAGCCAGCTTACACCAAGGCTGAGACTGACAGCACTGCAAGGACATGAGGCAGCGTTTGTCCCATGCTGGTGATGCTTTAAGGATGTGTCATGGAGCATCAGTCTCTCTCCAAGTGTAAGCAGAAACAAGGCAGGGCAGACTGGTGTCAGTCACCAAACATTTAGGATATAAAAACCCCCATCTTTAAAAGGAATCAATCCACATACACACAGAATAACCAAACCAGAAAGTGCAGATTTGCTCTAAGTCAGAGAAAACTCAGCTAAAGTGAGCCATTTCAAGGATACGCATCAGCACTTTTAGCAACAGCAGTTTTTCCCTATTTTTTCAATACAACTCCTATTTCAGATACCGGACCAGTTATTTGAGCAGTGCCAACATAACTCCTACAAAGTTGTATCTAATGAAGCCAATCTAAAATTAGTCAGGAGGCAGTGTTTGCTTCCCTTGCTATGCTGAAGCAGTAGTGCTGGGTTTGAATTAACAGCTGATTTTTAGTTCAGGCCTAATAAGGCACTTCATTCTCAACAGAATATTTTCCCATCTACTTTCTGCAGTGAGAGAGAAGGCAAAGGATCTGCTGCCTTTCTTCACCAGGGGAGGTTTCACATTTACAGTGTGTTTGTGATGACCAGCTCTGAATGAACAGCTGCTGAGTAGCCATAAGGATACCTGCAAACAACATGCACAGCTTCCTTTAGGTCTAAAGGTTACCTAAGTATGAACAGATGCCCATATTCAGCTCAAGAAAAAAGACAGAATTAACTTCACTACCAAGCAGCAGCAGGAATTCTGCCATGGTCTAATCTTTATTGAGGGCAGTTTTTAGGCTTACCTGTAATAATCCATTTTAAGCTGTTTCCATTTTAAGTGGTTGAAACTATTTTATAAACTGTGTCTGACAAATACTTGTTTTCAGTTTCCTGGAACTATTTTAAGCACCTACTTGGTAATGGAAAACACATGTGAGAAACAGAATATCAAATAATTCTAGCAGTAGTATTTTCATATTTTATTTTCATCTTATTCATAGAGGTGAAGTGGAAATGAAAATCACCTTACATGACCAGACAAACCTGCAATCCCTTCTGCAACTCCTGTAGCAGCTCTAGTGCTCTTCAGAAATACTTGACATTTCACTAAATATCAAGTTATCCTGTCTCTCCTGTCAGAGATCACAGAATGCGCTTATCACAGATTCACTTCTGTTACCTTTTGGAGTTTCAAAAAACATATAGCTAAATCTTGTATTTATTTTAATATATAAGGAAGCACCATATAAAATTTTGATTTTTTTTGTTAGCAGATAATTTTACAATAGCTTGCTTGGTGCTATTTTGTTTTCTTTTTTATGACATTTCCTGTGCCAAAAGATGTAACTGGACTGCCACATTCAACCAATATCAGTAGATCCTCTGTGAATACATTTAACTCCTTTTCAAGCCCATTTATACTTTTGATTTTCACATAACCTCAATAATTTATAGGACTGATTTTTTTCAATGTATTTGTTTTTTTAATAAGGCACCTGGTATTTCACTGGAACACCTCAGTCATAAGATCTTGACACAGAACCTTCCACAGTCACTTTTTCTGTGCCATTTATGAATGCACAGACATTTTTTTAATATTCTCTGCAGTTATTTCTTTTTCAGGCTGAAGAGTTAAGCCAAAACAAACCAAGAGAGGTGTTTTGTCACATAACACATATGTAAGCTGCCACAACATGCTCTGGATGAAAAAAGCTTACACAGCTCCATGAAAGAAGACCAGAGAGTTTAGGAAACTAACTATTAAGTGTTACTAAACACATGTACATCTGGCTAAGTATGAAATCCAGATGAATAAATAAATAAAGCTTCAGAGGAATCAGGGAAAGAAAAGGATCACTCTTTCTCTAAGCTCACCCAGTTCCCACACTGTCCCTTAGCCAGCTAGTAATTGTTGCTGTTGAGCACTGGATACAGGTGTAGGGGGACTATTGGTCAGATCCAGGTTTATTTGTTCTTTCCTTGTGCAGAAGAAGGAGAAGAAGCCATACTTCCTATTCAGCCTATTAATTTTTAGTATTTATTTAGTTTAGTATTTATCTACATGTTTTAACATCTGGGCAGAAGGGGTAGGAGAGGGCAGGTACAGACAAGGGCACACAGACACGAGCTGGCCACAGTAACATCACCAGTCCCCTGCTCTGTCCCAGTTCACAACATCACATCCACCCTGTGGGTCACTCAGAAGTGACATTTTCATCATATTATGCACAGTGTCTCCAGGATCTCCTTCCAGGTGGCAACAATTCATCCTGCACAGAACTCCTCACACATCACATAGAAGCAGATTTGCTCCCCTAAGCCCATCCTGGCACATCGCTGGGCACATGACATCACCAAACTTCACCTACTTTACTGTCAAGTTAATTACTGCAGGATTCTTCTCAGAGTCCAGTTTAGATTTATCTACCGTGACAGACTGCGTGTAAATTATTTCACCTTATTTTCCAATTCACTGTTACCATACTGAGCAGAGCAGATCCCAGCAGAGATCCTGCTAATGATCTCCTCCCAACTTAGAACCTGACCATTTGCTTCCATCTTTTCTTGTTTGTTTTTAAAAAAGTTTCCCAAAAGAACTGCCAGACTTCAACGTACAAGTTTTTCAGAAGGGATTCTTTCATCAGGTTCTCTGAAGTATCTGGAATTTCAAAACCAATTGGACTGCCCCTACTACTCCCACACATTCCCACCTTCAGACAACTAAAACGCATTACACTCCCTTCCATAAAATAATGATCATATATATTCACCTGTCTAATCACCCCATTCTTTGTTACAGCTTCTAATATCCAAAGCTGAAATTCTTGTCAGTTTTTAATTTAATCTTCATCTGAACACTAGATCTCCAACACTGGATCAGTGGGAAGCACAGACTAGACGAGGTGCCCTCTGTAATGGAATCTACTGTACAAAACGTTGACTAGATAATTGAAAATATACCTGTTTGATGCTGAATACCAGCAAATCCTGGGATATGGGCAGCCCCAAGGCACAGGCAGGAAATGCCTCCAGGGACACCACACTTAATGACTGTGCCTTCTAATGTACTTCAGGGCACGAATCCTTGTCAGCCTAATTAAAACCAGAAATCATTTACTGCTCCTTGTTTTCCCCCAGAGGCGGGAAACGACTGGAGACTGCTGGCAGCAGTGCCCCAGGAGGCACTGAATTCCCTGCTACAATTGCCTGGCAGAAAGAGTAGTAACATCTTTGGAGACTACTGTCTGCACCACACAATTACATGTTTAATAAAGGATTTGGTTTCACCTTTCCAAAAATAGCTGAATGTGTTCTATGAGAATTTCAAGAAAGGCCCTAAAAGGGATAAGAATGAGATATACAGATATATATCTATAGCTATATATATAGATATAGATGAAATACATGTATCATTCATCTTGGATGGCCCATTTGGGACATGGATAGTCTGGCTCTGTCTGCAGAAGCTTCTTAGTAAAATTATAATGCAGCAAAATGTGGAAGTTATTACCTAAATAACAGATAAAGATCTGAAAAATTACAGGTTTAATCCTGCTTAATCCAGAACACTTCATTCTTTGGAAGTGTCATGCAATACAGAACACCAGCCCTTCTGGGAAAAGGCTCCCTTTGCTTACCCATTTACTGCACTCCAGGTAGAACAGGGTAAAAGCTGTCAAACCAAGCCAAAGAGCCCCTAAAAACTCCTGTGACTGCAACTAACTTGGACAGTGAAACAGAAGCAGAACAGGTCTTTCTAAGCATTGGCAGCAAGAAGATCCAGAAGGGGCTTTAGTCAATACCTCCCCCATCTACCATATGAAAATCCAACTCTTTCTCTGCTTCTTATTCTGCAAGGTTAAAGGGGTGCTCTACAACTGAATCAGCTTTATCACGACTTTCCACATTAAACAAAACTAGTAGCTTCTTGACAGTCAAAGAAAATTGTTCCTTTCTAAAAACACAAGAATTTTAGGGTTTATTCAGGGGCTCAAGTAAAATCTAGTTGTGTTCAAGACACCTAAACAACTTTGCACAATTGCATTTGTAGGACTCACTTGGGTTTACCCCAATTTCTTCAAAGGTCATTTCTCACATTTCATCTCAAAAGATTATTTTAAAGTACTGTTTTTGCACAACAACTGGCAGAATCAGCTGAACAGAGCCCATTTTTCAAATCTGTGTGAACAGAGACAGTATCATTTGCAGATTACAGAAAGGAAAGAATGAGTAAAAGAGTTTACAGCTGTCCACTCAGAGAAGGACACCAAAGCACTCTTCTTCCCCAACTCCTGAAAAACATTTTATCATACTCCCTGAAGAGAAACTAGAGAAACAGTATTGCCCACCTGCTCACTAAAAGGAGACACTCCTCCATCTCAGGCTAAAGCAGAGAAGACTTCCTTGCACAAGGACACACCATTTCCCAGCAGACAGTGGATTTCAGAGAAGCACACAGCCTTGCTCAGCTCCACAGAGGATCAGAACATTAAGATTAGCATTGAGAAATGGATTTACCATCTACCTTTTTGGCTCAAAATCTTAATCCTAAAAGCTTGAAAAACAAAGGGGTTTTTAACTTAACATGTATTCTTGTATTGGTTATATAAATGTGGTTTTCTTCCTTTCTTAGTATTGAGCAACTTCCCAAGAAGAGAGAACACTGGATTTTTATTTTCCCCTGCTCCAAGAGCAGATCCTACCAAATACCTCCTTTCATGCATTATTTCATAAACTAATTATGCAGTTAGCCAAAAGCTTTAGTTCAAAAGCAAAAGTTCAAAATTTTTTAAAAATTATCACTGCAAGATCAATTGTGTACCAAGAACATAACCAGAAGATGCTAAAACTGATAGGGTTTTGGGGCTACAGATTATCCTGCATATAATGGTAGCTAAACATACAGCAGGGGAAAATAGCAAACTCTGACACTTGTTACTGCAAGGAATTGTCAGCAATGGGAAAACAAGTAATTCTACAAAATGTTTTGTTATTTTCTACCTAGAAAAGCAAATATTTTCCCTATTTAACCTCAGATGCCTACTGCAATAACTTGTTAGGGTGTCTTATAAAGCGAATGAGTAACTTAGAGTGAATTTATGTTAAACCAAAACTACAATAACACAATAATGGGGAAAAGCGATTTAGTGTATCATGGTCAAAGTGAACCTCAGATTTTACACTCACATTTCACACACAGAATGCTGCTCTGCATTGCCATTTTAAGGAAGTTTCTATCAGCAGAGAAATCTGGGGAACAGAAAGCAGATGGTGGTTCCAGTTGATGAGCCTGATGAGAAGTTCCTGAGAGCTGTGGGATTTGTTGACCAGCACTTTCCTGTGGGTTGCTGAGAAACCCATCCACCACAACAGTGTAATGACTGCTCTTGCTCCCAGAGCAGCACAGAAGGATGGGCTGCTTCCCCCTCTAATAGAGAGCCCCTAATGACAGCAGCCAAACACTGGCAGGGAGGCCTGTTATGGACAGACACCCCTCCCCAAGCTCATTTTTCTGGAAGCAGTCAATTCCTGGCCAATTCCTCCTGCAGCTCCTTCTCCGCAGAGCTGTCACCACTAATGACTTGCATGCAGCACCTCACATGCACCCCAGCCAGGAGCTGGGACATCAAGAGCCACAGCAGCAGCACGTGGGCAAGAAGCAGAAGCACAGAACTGCTGCTCTGTGGCCAGGGAAGCTGCTGAAAGCATCATCCCTTTGGTAGAAAATCCAAACCGTCCTGGTTTGTTCCAGTTCTGTTCTGTTTTAAAGACAAACTTATGTTCATGAGCATTTGAACATTACAGCCTTCATATGCATTAGGTATTAAAGGTGTTTGGGAAAAATGGGCCAGAGGAAGTCCGGAACTTCTTCTGCATAAGTGATTTAGGAAAAAGAATTGCATTCTCAGGAAGCTGCTGCTTGCATACAGATGCTGCCCAGTTAACAGAGTTGCATTTCAGAATTATTATTGGAGTTTCGTATCAGAAATGCTGCTGGGGATGATGCTAGAAGGCTCGAACTCCAGTATTTCAAGTACATCAAATTACATGCAGGATTCTGAAAACATTTGCATCACAGACAATTTAGTTTCTGCTTTATTCTTGAAATGAAATTATAAAATGCCTTGAACATCTTCCTGATGATCAGTAATACCTGGAAGTTCAGCAAACTATTTTAGAGGACACAAGATCTATTACACAGAATTAACAGATTTAAATTTACAGGAAGTTCAGAAAACTGTGGAAAAAAAATTTAAGAACTTATAAAACTCCATCAGAAATTAAGAATATGTCACTCAAAAATATGCAGAATTAATTCAGATCCAGAAATACTAACAGTTCACTCATTTCTACTCAAATTGAAAGCTCCAGTTGTAAAATCACGATTGACAAAAAATCTTGGGAGATGCCAACAGCACCACAGTGATTCCTGCAAAGTTCCTACTAAAAACACAGGGAACATTTGTCAAGTTCTCTGACCTGTACAGGCTCTTAGTCTGACTTACAAAAACAAGCAGCTGCAAGCAGTGGCCAGGAAAGCCCAGCATGGCTGTGCTTAACACCAGGAGGAGCCAGGTGAATTTCTGCTCCCTACCATACAGCTGGGGGCTGGAGTCAGAGCTCCTGTGCTCCTGCCAGAAAAACTGGTGATGGAAGTACAGAAAGTACAGGAGGGATGTTTGGTCATTCAGGAGCTTGGACAGTCCTGACCTTTCTTCTCCATATGCTACTTGGCTTACTGTATCATGGCTTACTTCCTTCTGTCAAAATCTCAGCATCTTTTTTCTTTAACCCTCTTTACAGACTTGCCTGCCTTCTCTCTTCCTTTTAAGCACTAGTGCCTTCTTCACATTTGCTCTTTCAAGTACATCTTCCTAGAGCTTGCTGGCACTTCTCACGTTAGCTCTTGCTCTTCCTCTTCCCTTGCCACACATTCTGCTGTCTGTGGGTCACAGGTGTCTCATGGTATCATTCATCCTTTGCACACTACAGCCCTTTGGCCAAGGTCCCCAGAACTTTAACTTCCAGATCACAATCTAAATGAAAAGTGAAGCATATGTGAGCATTCCCTTCCCAAGTCAAGAAAGTACTACTGAAGCTGGTTTCTCAGTGTAAGTCCATGCCCCAGGTGAAGCCATCCCTCCCTTCCCAAACGTGCCATGAACAAATTACTCAGAAGTACAAAAGGATTGGCTGTAACCAAACACTAACTCACACTTAATGGACTGCAGATTTTGCAGGATGTTTAAAGTTTCCCCTCTGATCTCTCTGAACTTTGGCCTTCATTTGTTTATACAGGCAGAGGCCATCAGGTCATACCACTAAAATCAGCAAATTGTTTACACATATGGTGAGCATGCATGGAGCAGAGCTGGAATCATGGCTACAACACAGCACATTAAAGCAATTGCTTTAGTTAAAATAACAAAGACAGTGTGAGTTCACACACGTGATGAGGAGACCTTCCAGTGCAGTGAAACTCAGTACAGACGAAGAAATTAACTGGTATTTCTTCAGGAGCCAAGGCACACATTTCCACACCAACCTAACCCAAGTCACTTACTCCAATATCGCCTGTTTCATGAGAAGTGGCAGCCTTTGACATCATCAGTGTCAAAATACCACAAAATTTTAAGTTCATGAGCTAATTCAGCAGGGTGGCAGTTAAAACTGCAAAGAATATAAAAGCTCAAAAAGTGAAGCTCAAAAAGTGAAGCTGGAAGAGAAGCTGTTGCTGACAGTATACAAACCCCAAACACGCTGCTGGGTTGCACTTGTTTGAGCACCAGGTTCTAAACAAACCCAATTCCTAAGCCTTTAAAAATTATTTTAACTTTCATAAAGATCTTTTAAAAGCCTCTCCAGATAGTATATTTAACATAATACAAATCACTTGAAAATGAGGAGCTTTCAGAAGCACAAAGCATCTCAGTTTTGAACACGTGTTCAGTATAACCCCACATTCTGTTCTGTTTTGATGGACAGAAGAACATATTTTTGAGAGCAATTACTGGTTCTATGCTTAAAAGAATGCCAAAATATGAAAAGTAAACACTACAAGAAATGATGAAAAGTACCAGGATCTAAAAGAAATTCATCACTTTGTCTTGCTCAAATAAATTGTAGCTGTCAAGCTTGCTGAAACCAGAGGGAAGAGGAAGCAGATTTTTTTTTAGCTTCAAGATGCTGTCTCAAAGCTTTGTGGCCCATTCAGTGGCACAGTGAACAGACACACAGATATGTGGCACACACAAGATTACTTTTATATATTACTTTTATAGTTACTTTTTAGTGAAAAGCAGAAACACCACATCTTTAAATGTTGTGTCCAAACCAACATGTGCAGAAATGGAATTCCCATTTCCAATGGGAACACAGAATGTTGTAAAAATTAAAGTGTCTGTTGTGAGAAATAAAGCTCTCAAACAAAAGTTATCCTTTTTTAATGCTTTTTTAATGTTACCAATGTTGGTCATAACACATTTTGGTTTCATACAAATCATTTCTCTGGAAGAAGACAATTTGTTTGGCCAGCCAGTGGTAAGAAATTGGCAGAGACAGCGCTAATAAGAACCTTCTCTTAAAAAACAAAAGCCAACCCAGCCCAAAGACATCTCACACGTGGAAGTTCATTACTTTCAGAAAGAAATGTTCAGAGAAGGCAGGGATATACTCTTATATTGTTATTCATGACACGAGTTTGACACATGTATGAAAATGAAATTTGTGTTGTCTTAAGCATGACCATGGAAAATACAGATGTAGCTTTGACTAATTGTTCTGAGGTTACACTGGAAACTACCAACAGAAATTCTCTTTGTAGTGTCATCATTTTATCTTCTGTATTTCATCACCAACTAACACGTAATCAACTGAAAACATCCTCTCAGTACTTGTACGTGAAGTTCAATTCTGTCAATAACTTCTAACACAACATCTCCTCTGCCTCAACCCTGAGTTCTAGCACTGAAGACTGAAATGCTCCGTCTCACACTTCGAGCGTTGGAAGGTTTTCAGCAAAAATCAGGTTTGATAACAGACTGGAAGACAGATTTGATCATCAGTTCCACCCCAAAGCAGCTTAAAGTGAAAGACTGAAGGAATATTGCCAAACCAAAGCAGATACCAGGGGGAGCTTTGATCCAGCGCTGTCCTGCTAGCAGGGCTTTTGTGCTGTCATCTTCAAAGGGCAACACAAACCTGAACCTGCGAACACAGCAACTGGTGTGCTCTGGGGGTTACACACTGGCTCTCTGGAGAAAACTACAGAACACACCAACTCATGGACACACAGCACCAGGGAGAAAAGTGTCAAGGAAAAAGTGAGCATAAAAGGATGAACTGCAGCTGAACCTACCACCTTTCAGCAGAGTGAAACACTATCTTGACAAAGTGGGATAAGGCTGCCCAGCTCAGAATGACAGCAGCAAAAAGCAAACCCCATTCTGCTGTTTGCCAGCTTCCAAGTGCTTGACTGCCCAGCCCCAGCATTATTTTCACACAGTGTTACTGCTAGGGTAGCTTTATTCTCCTGTACACAAGGAGCACCAGCATTGCTCTCAGTGGAACCACCTGCAGAACACGGCAGCACCTCTGGACATGCTCATTTTGGATCCACTGCCTGTCAGTTTACCAGATAAAATGGATTTTGCCATAATACAAAGACTGGTATAGGAATTGCCACTCACCACAACACATTCTTTTTCAGAGTGTAAATTTCTCTGAGCTCAAACTAGAAATCAGGTTAACTGCCTCTCCAAGCAGGCAAGCTACACTGGGTTTAAGAGAAAGAGGCCATCTGCAAAAAGAGCTTATGATTAGGGAGGGGTGGAAAGTTCCATGGCTAGAGAGACAAAAAAGGAGTATCTTAAGGAGAAACATAACTTATGAGGAAACATTTATGAAAACACTCTTAATTAAAAAAACACATGCATTTTGGCAATAAAATAAATATTTCACTGAATAACAGAAACATCACTATTTGCTCTGAAACTTGGATTTATGGACTTCAATTCCCAAAAGCAATACAGATAGAGCAAATCCAAAAACAATAATCCACTACAAATTTCCTCTTCTAATATGAACCTGTGAGAACTAGTTCATATTGCTGAGCAGTTACAGCATCATAGCTTGAGCAAATTCATAAAAGAATTAAGCAAGGCTATCAAGCTGATAGTTCAGTGTAATAAGTACAATATTCACAGTATAACTTGTTCAGTTTCAAGAACAAGAGGTGGAGTCACTGCTCTTTCAAGGTTCTTACTTCTTAACAACAGGATACATGGGAAATCAGTGGAAACATGATCAGAACATATTATCAGGCACTTTTTCCTTAAAACTGTAGATTTGGCAGTTGAAAGGGCACCTTTATGAACTAGAGAAGGAAGAAAAAGCATAGGTATGTCAGGATGCAAAGAAACCACAAGCCAGCTGTGGACTACTGATGCTTGTTCTAAGCCTTGGGAACTACTGAGTTTGAAATAAAGTATCCCAGCACCTTCTAATGAATGGCCAATGGTAATTGGCTGGATTCCTTGCTAATAAACAAAGTAGACAAGACTGCAATGAGAAAAAAACCCAACAAACCTCACCCTTCCCCCCCCCTCCCCCCCCAAAACTACAAACCAAAAAACCTGCCATCTCTAAAGCTGATATGTGCCTTAGATTGTCTGAGGAGGCTCTGTCACTGGAGGTCGTCACAGGACAAACTTATATAAAACATACCCCCTTCATCACTACAGTTAAAGTCACACATTTAAATCTGAAATGTCCTTCTCTGGAAGAGTGACACTGCTTCTGATCTTCTTGTTACCAGTAACAAAAATGCACTACCTGAAGTTGGGGACAAGAAAAAAAAAAAAAAAAAGAGGTAAGAATTTATTATTGCTTAGTGTGGCAATAGAAAACAAGACAAACTCAGCTGGGGAAGGAGAGAAAGAAAAGGGGACTGAATAAATGAAGAGTATCTGGGAGAGAGATGTAATGCAGAGACCGCCAAGAAGGGGTAGGGGGTGGCTGGGGTGAAAAGCCACTTAGCAGAGTGGCGTATTCTAGTGACAATACAGTGATTTCAACCTGCTGTAAAAAGGCTGAGAATTAATTAGAAAGTGTCAACAAATTAAGATTAAAGGACAAAAAATGCACTTAAGCCAGAGAAGGTGGTTACATATAGAAGAAGACAAAAAAAACGCTCCAACAAGAGTTATCTGACTCCTGAAGCAGGCACTGAAAATTATGTTTTCCTGTTAAATTATCTCAAAAGTTAAAGATTGCTCATTCACAGCATTGGCTGCTTAACTACTGCTGCTTCTTCATCCTCTGACTGCATGTCTGTAGGGAAAATCCTTTCTAAGGTTTAGCAATACCAGATTTTCAGAGTACATTATTCCCACTGCAGCCTCCCAAGTCATGCATTATATAAATAGCATAAAACAAGTTTAGATAAACAAAAAACCAAATCCATTTTAAAATTTTAATTGAAAACCATGTCGGGGGAAACCCAGAGTCTGACAAGAGATTATGGATTTCTCCTGTCAGTTAATAATGCTGCAATTTTGACTTAGAAGATTTCTTTATGGCAAAAAGGCTTCCAAGGGGAAGAGTGTATGTTTATAATTAGCAATTGTGGTGCATTAGACCAATGCAAATTAAAATAAACTGAGAACAGTAGGAAAGAGGAAAGAAGTTGTGCATAGCTCCAAAACTGGTATTTGAGCTTGGAAGCACCACCCTTCGTTCAAAATGCTAAACACACAGAGCCTCAGGTCTGAAAGAGTTTCAGGGTTTACACTGTGGTCTCCTGCACAGCTGAGAGCCAAAGGAGTGAACTGACCCCACATGCCGCAACTCTTGCAGCTGTAAGAGCAAACAGAGCATGTGCTCTGAACACTGAGCCCCCTCCTCCCTCCCCACACCTGCAGCACACAACAACCCCCAGCTCATCCCTGGTGGGCTCAAAGTGCCCCAGCAGCCAAGAGAGGCAGGAGCCCAAGGGATCATTACCCTCTCCCCAGACAACCCAGGATCCAGGAACATGAACTGATGCTCCTGGGCCTCTACACAGGAGCATGCACTGGCTCCTAACTCCCTAAACTGATCCAACTCGCAGGCAGAGCAAGCAGGCTACTGGCACACAAAAAGAAGGAGCCACAATTTCTGTTTGGATAATCTTTAGTCCACCTATTCCTTCATGGTAGGTAAATTCAAAGAATATGCTTCGAATAATACTCCTGTTTCCTTTGGGGATGTGAGCAGAGATGCTAAAAGCAGGGGATCTGTTGCATGGCAGTGCTCAGTAACTGCTGACACAGAGCCCAGGGAGCCCTGCTGGCGAGGGCCAGATCCCGCAAGGATCCATAGGTTAAAACACAAATGGGTACAGACAAACGTTTTCCATAAATCATACCTGTAAGTAAAGTCTTCTCTTCTGAGATAAATGCTTTCAGCTACCTGAGCCCAACAATTCTTCTCAGAATTGAGTAAGGACTATGGGAGGTTTAGTGCAAGAACTGCAATGAGTTCAGTTTACCTACTCAGTGATCAAGTTTTCCATCACAGCATTGTTATATTGATTGTCCTCCCAATGCTTTGTTTAAACATTAATGGATCATGATCTGCAATGTACATTTACACAGAAGAATTTTGCTATTTCTCTGTTCCAGTCTATAAATAGTCCCCAGGACTCCCCATCAGACACCAGACATAAATAGACCAGCTTTTTGTAAACAAGCACATACCCTGATCTGAAAAGTAACATTTACTGCTTTTATGTTATTTGAGGTTTCTAATTATTGCAAGAGGCAGTAAGTCAGAAGGCTGATGTAAAATAATGTCCAGCTTAGGAACTGGGCAAACATCAGTGTGGTAAGTACTGATAGCATTTGATCAAAGGAGTTTGTGCTGGGAAGAACTCAGTGTACTTACTATGAGCACTCTCCAGCCTGTCCTTCTGCCTTTCCTCCTAAACCCTGAAAATAAGTGCAACTCCAAGTCTCTCAAAAAAAAAAAAACCCTCAAAAAAACGTCTTGTGAAAAGTCATAGATCATCATCATGTGATGTTCAAAGTAGTTTCTGAAGCAGAATACTGTGGGTATCAGATGCAGCTGGAAGAAGTACAACTGATTTTAATTACAGCATTATTCTAGGAGCAATATCCAGAGTCCAGAGGGCACACAGGTCCTTGATCTTTGACCTGCAGCCTTATCCTCCTGTGAATCTGCCATCTCTGCAGCAATTAACACACTTGGAAGCCTGCATCATCTGTGACGTATGTTTAAGTTCATTGCAGCTGCATGAAAGCCCATCATCTGAGCCTTTCACTCCTCCATTCCTGAAAGCTTTTCATTCTTTGCCAAGCAACTGAAATACACAGGCCTTTAAAGTATTCAGAGGCCTTCAATTTAAGCAGCAAGTATTGAAAACACTAGAAATCCCTGCCGTGGAGGTCTCCATTTGCTCTGTAGGACACCACACAAACAACCATCCAAGCTGCAGTTTGCATTCTAAGCAGCAACAATCAATCACAGCAGCTGCAAAACCAGCTAGATTACTATGGCCAGACCTACTAAAAGCTGCAGGAGGTACTTCCAGGGAATAGAGGGGTTAGAAAAGAACCAAAAAAATAACAACACCCCACATACATGTATGTTCAAATGTATTTACATTTGTGAACACAACTGTCCTTCAATACCTGCTCTGATTTTCACAAGAACAAGCAACTATAAAAACCTGCAATCCAAAGTGCAATGAGAGCAAACATGAAGAGTGCCACAGGCAAGCTTGCACTCTTGCACACGTGCTGGCTAGATAGAAACACCTTTAGCAGAAAAGAGACAGTGTTTGCTTTGGAGCACCAGCTAAACAAGATCATTTGGTTTGTTGAATGCTGTTTTTGTTGCAGGACAGTAATGGATCAGCGAACATGTGATAGCAAATGATATGATTCCAGGATGTCAAACTGCCCCACAGCAAAGTGGCTTTAAACTTCCTCTTCACATGATCAGATTTAACACTCGGGCCTACACAAAAGTTTAGTTCACAAGTTTGCTTTTATCCATGGTGTTTAAAAAAAATAGAGACTTTGACTTTCTCAGGGATAGTTTAGGAAGCTATCCTGCCTCTTCCAGCAAAATTATCCCACGAGAAACCGGATGGGAATTTTTCTCTCTGCCTTCTCACAAACCACAGCTATCCCTCTCCACTTAGTCCCTTTCATTTTATAATTTCTACCAAACTCATTCACATCCTCCTCCTGTGTTTTTCATCTTTCTAGAGCTCCCTTGAGCAGCCCTGTGAAAGCTACAAAAGGAATGCAGAACAATTCCTTGTGTGGACTTGGTGGACCAAGCTGAGCTGTACTTTGCTTAGTTTGGCAGATATTCCAGCATTATAAAAACTGCTTTTGCAAACAAATATTCAGTTTGCAAAAGTCTCTCTGCCCTACAATCCAAAAAAAAAAACCAAAAAAACCAAAAAAGACCGTCAGCACATCATTCTGCCATGACTGAGTAATTGCAAAATACTTAAGATCCTCGGATATTTCCCTGTATGAAAGCACTTGGGAAGCTGCCATTTAGCATCTAGCTAAAACCTGCATGGCTTCTGTGGATAAAAAGTCTTTCCCCCAGAGCTTATTACAGATGTTTAGGAAAAGGTAATCTTAAGCAGGGTTGAACTATTTAATTATGTTACTACTCGGTATGTCAGATGTAAGGTTAATGAGCAGAGAATTAATTTTTGACAGAAAAAAATTAAGACCACTCCATCCTGACGGAAAAGAATAGTAAATTTTTTTAGAAATTACTAATTGAAAGGCAGGGGTTGAACACCTGCTGTTATTGTCTTCTTAAAAGACTAAGTCCCATTCGAAGAGCCCAAAATAACATGAAAATGTTGCCCTGTCATCTATTTTTTTTATATATACTTATATTTGTAGCTTCTACTACATCTCAGATAATACAGTTTTTAACAAGAACCAAGTTCCACCTGCTACCTTGCCCATCCTTTTATTCCCCAGCTTCCAGCAGCTGACAAGCTGATGGCAAAGGGCTGGGCTCAAACAAATTTGGCACGGACCTGGCAGAGCCCACGCCTTCCTGGACATGGAGAACTGGACAGGACCCACTTCTGCAACTCAACTTCTGCTGGGCCGCTGCCTGGAGGTCACAGCAGCAACATGCTGCTCCTCATTACCTAACAGTGTCATCAGGTATTTCTGACCCTGTTAGGTCAGAAATAGCTCATGCTTATCCCAAACACTGGACTTTTGGACAACACCCTGAGAGAATACCTTCTGAAGTGAACTAAGGAACAGAGCTCTCTTTCAGAAAAGCTGCTGAAAGCAGTATTTGACCTGAGTTTCCAGATTCTTGGGGATCTGCAGCTGCTTCTGAGGGTCCTGAGATGGCAACTACAGAAAGAAAGTTGTCTGGCCTGTATTCGAGTATGTTTATGCACACCACGTAAGAGTTTCCACTACTACAGGAAATTTTTACAGGATCCGCAAATCCTATTTGGAAACCACAGATTTAAAACATATCCTCCAGTAAACAAGAGTTTTACTGTTAAATATACCCATGAAGTTTCCCAATATCTTTTTCTCAATCTGTTTAGTTTCTTTGAACAGAGAATTCTTGCCACTGTGCCTGCCAAAAAGGAAGGTATTTTGATACAATCCATACCATCATTATAAAACACAACAGAGACATATTCATTGTGGGCAGTAAATATGGGGTGCAGTCTCCTCACAGCTGAACAGTCTGCTCCCTCCAGCACACTGTTCACAGCAAAAGGAGAAAGAAAAACCCCTACTACATGAGAAAAGTTGGGAGGGTAATGAAGAAATGTGGTAACACTTACGGTCAAGTCCGTTGATGTATCTCATTGTAATTTCACAGTGCCCCCAAACTGCACTGACTATGGGGTAAAGTTTTTTCCCTTTTAGTCCCCTGAAGGCCACTCCAAGATACTGTCCATCGACCATGAAGCTAAGCGTCCCTTCATCCATATCCAAAACCACCAGCAAGGAGTCTGGGAGTACAAAAGACTCATCTGGTTCCAAAAAGACAGGGTACGTGAGCCCAGGCTGGTTTTTACAGTTGTGGTAGAGTTTGTTGCGCCCCAGATCCCAGCCCCAGGATTCACTATTGCTACCAACCAAGGACGTGTATCCCACCGAGTGCAGCGGCGCGTCGGCCGTGGAGACGCCCACCACGGCGTGAGTCCCCCGCTGCCTCGTGGGCCAGTGGATCTGCCACACGTGCAGGCCCCGCGTGTAGCCCACCTTGCCCCGGATGCAATCCGTGCTCTGGGCCACCGGGTGTCTGTGAAAAGTCAGCTTATCGTCTTCCTTTACAAATATATTTAAAGAGCGATCTTCGTTATTCCAGGCGTGTTTGTACTGCACCTCCAGCTTGGCAGGGGGCATATCCAGCAGCATGTCCAGGCGCGCGGGCTTGCAGAAATCCGGGCCTCTCAGCTCTCGTTTCACGGGTCTATAAGGGGGCTCCCTCACATCCACAGACTTTATGCTCCCTGAGATTTTCTGGCCCATTGCTTGGCTGCAGGTTTACAAAGGAGAAAGAAAAGTTGACTTTGGCCCAACGTCACCTCATGAAAGCACCATTACACTGAGCCAGTGACCTGACAAGCTGACTGAATTTACTCCTCCTGTTTGGAGCTTTTTAGCAGCAATGTTTTCAGAGTAAAAAATGCTCCTGAAAGAAAGCAGAAAGTTTCCAGTTAAGTTTAAGAAGGCCAACAGAAAAACCCACAGCATATTTTTGAAGTGCTTCTCCTCATCCCTAGGAGCTATTTTAAACACCAGAGCTAAACTCCCTCCTCCTTGCGAAGCGTCCTGCAGCGCTAACCAGGCTGCCAGCAGGATGCGGAGCCCACCAGTGCACAGAGTGCAGACAGTCATTTCCTCCAATTCACGATAGGATGCAGACATTCCCCACCTTCTGCCCTTCCACCTATTTTGTCTGGCCAAGTTCACAGTGGGCCCGAAGCAGGCGGACGCTGTTCCCCAGCAACAGTGATAAACTTTCTGGGCAGCAGTAGCTTCACTTTCACTTGTGCTTTTGGTTCAGTCTCAGACATGCACCAGAGTCACAATCTCCTTTTACTTCCCGACATGGCTCTGCCCTGGGCCCCGGTGACAGGGACTTCAGCTTCTCTGCCCTCATTAAAACAAAGGCAGACAACAGCAAATGGCTGCAAAATGTAAATGTTTCTTCTTAAACTTATCCCGGCATTAAATAAAAGGAGAAAAACACTAAAATTTCATCAAGATTTAGGTTTGTTTTTGGGTTTTTTTTGGTTTTTTTTTAAGAAGGTTTAAGAAAAAGAGGGATTGAGGAAGAAGAGCCATGGAAGGATAAATGAATAATGGCAGTTTTCAGTCCTTGGGCAGACATTTCTAATGGGCAGCTACTGCAGCTGGGGATGTTCCTCATGCTAATGGATCCACAGTTCCCATATTTCAGTATTCAGCTGACCTGGAACACAGTAAGACACATTAAGGGGAATATATGATTTTGAAATGTATTATTTCTCTCCTTCCACAGACAAACATGGTAAAAAAGCACCAGGAAAAGCTTCCCTGCAGCCTGGGTATGTTAGATTTAGTCACATTTTTAGAGCTCAGGTAGAGTGCAGAGGTAAATCAAGAATCTCTAAAAGTACTAAAGGAACAAAAATGAAGACAAAGCCCTAAAAACTCAAATAGGTGATTGACATGGGATCAAACAGAGTATCTGCAGCACCAGACATAGTTCTGTCTTCTAGCAAAATCAGTGCCAAGCCCAGGAATGCTCAAATATAGCCGAGTAGACCCACTCTGTTTATTTACTGACAGAGTGATGAAGTGTTTCAAGAAGCAAAAAATCTCCACACTGCCAAGAGGCTGAAGAGCCCAGGTGACAGTGAGTTGTCATAAAATACCAAATAGCAGATGGGCAGAAATGTTCTTGCAAAAAACATCCTGCAAGACTTCACTTGGTAAGTCAAGTCCATGTTCTTCCTTTTAAAGAACTTCTACTCCAAACACACTATCCATTCCAAAGACAATTTCTGAAAGAAGTAAGAAACATGTATTCAAAATAGAATGAAACAAAAAAGTTTAGGAAAACAATCCCTGTAAAATTTACCATCCAACTGAGTTTGAGAAATGAATGAAGTCCTCATATTATTTCCAATGGCAAATACCATGTCAAGTATTTTCTGCATGTATCAAACACAGAAATGAAATCACATGTATGTTATGTGAAAGCTTTCTTCCAAAAAAAAAAAAAAAAAAAAAGTAAAAAGATGAATTTTTAAAACAACATGACAGTTAAGTTACTATATGAAAATGTTTTCTGGTGGCTGGTCCCACAAGGGTATATATGCCCACACCTCAGTGTGAAAGAACCAACTCATTGCACCTAATTTTAATCTTTAAAAAATAAAAAAAGAAAGTAAATATCCAATCCCCTCATTTGCAAGAAGACTCCCAATTCATAGGAGCTCTCCACATGGGGATCAACTTGAATGATCCCCCTTACTCCTTTCCAAACCATGTAAAAGGAATCCAAAACTTTAAACAGAAATTACATTTAAGTTGATGCTTCCCGTTTCCAGTAGTGCAGAAGCACTTGTGGGTTGTTTCAAAGTTACGATGCCAATTTGGCCCAGCAAAGCAAGTTCAGGACTTTATTCCACACCAATAACCCCAGGAGAAATTAAATAGTGACACTAACACACACACAAGGAAGCAAAGGAGTAAATCGTGTAAGCAAACTCTTATAGGAAGACACATGCTCAGGGACTGGGTCGTTCCTTTTAAATTTGTGATTATTTGAGCTTGAAAGGAAATGAAAAGGGAAAACATCAGACTTTCAAAGGGAACCTCAGTGATGTCTGTATAGGATTTAGCTCTATGTGCCTTTGAAAATTTCTGCTTTAAAGCACGAGACAATTGCCACATTCCTGTCAGGGTGCTGAAGGGAGACAGCCGGGGAAGTCCTCAGTG
The DNA here is from genome assembly GCA_013399225.1 of Rhipidura dahli. Taxonomy (NCBI): domain Eukaryota; kingdom Metazoa; phylum Chordata; class Aves; order Passeriformes; family Rhipiduridae; genus Rhipidura; species Rhipidura dahli. Next base: position 86,255 of record VXAC01008687.1, read on the forward strand.
CATCCAGCTGTATCACTTCCTGATCACATGATAAACTAAACTTGGCACAGATGTTTACCTGGCAAATCACCAAGAAATTATAAACACTGAATTGACTCACTTGGCAAGCCAAAGACATTCTTCCTCATGTGCCCCAAACTGTAACATAAACAGGCTTCTAACAGATAGATCAGTAATTCCGAGGAGTAAAATGCACCATTATGAGTACCTTGATACACACATAGCCCTGCCTGTACTCTGGGATGCAAGTACTTTGATTTCAAACGGTATCTTACAATATTAGGACTTTCATCACACATGAACATTACCACACAAACTGACTATATAATGGAATATTCTGCCAAATAGCTCTGTATGGACATAGGCTGGAGCAACAGTGGAAAAATCTCACAGTTAGGCAGCTCTGGTTGCTGGAGCTGAGTAGTAGCTGACAGGAAGGCTTTATGTGAGGAGCAGCCCTGGCTCCCAACCCAGGCAGCAGCAATGTGAGCTCCATGGGGAGCAACTCATCCACAAACTCCTCCGGGCAGCTCACAACAGTCCCCTTGGGCGCTTGCAGGAGCAATGAGTCTCAAAGGCCAGACCATCTACTGCCTCGCCTGTGTCCTGTCCTTTTCACCAAGCAGATGGCAGAGATCCAGCCGAGGCACACAACAGCAGGGAAGCATCGCTTTGCCCTCCTGCCCAGCAGCAGCTGCTGCTGCAGGGACACAGCTCACCAGGGCTCAGCCTATCTGTGCCACCTAACATCCCCTCCCTACTTCCACAGGTCATACACCTGCAGCGCAGAAGCCTCAGCAAAGTCATACTTGTCCCCCTAGCATGGGGATCTGCAGGCAGCTTCTCCCCACAGCAGCAGCTCCTGTGAAAGCACATTCCCACAGAGGGAAGGGGAGTGACACACAATTCACCTGGCAGAGGCACCCCAGAGTGGCTTCCCGTCTGCAGCACTGGATGGATACACCACACACCATTAGCAAAAGCTGTGGGTTAGGGACTGAAGATTATTCCTGTCAGACTCGTTAGTGTTCAATCCATTTACGGAAATATTTGGTTGTAAAACCTTCTTACAGTCTCCTGAGTTAATAAAATCTTGTCAAAGCACAGTGTCATTTGACTGCTGGGACTTTTTGCAATCTTACACCTCTTAGAGAAACTTCGATTTCCTTGCCTAAATCTTCTCACCAGACACATGAATATTCAGAAACAGAAAGAACTACATTTCCACTGTAAAGTTTTGCTTTGAAGGTTTTCCCAAATCTTTGCTCTTCCAGTAATTTCTAACCACTATAGGCGTTACTGGCTTAATATATGACCTCTCCATCACACTGATTTAGCGACTAACACTAAATTTCACCAGTTATCCCTGTGATAATAGATACTTTGTGGAAAATAATCAGCACCTGGAAATCTCTGATTGAGAAGATTGTTAGCTTTTGCAATCTAAATAATTTCTGTCTCACAGCTTCCCATTCATGTCAAGCTTTGTCAGCCTACAATGATTAGATGAGGAGTACTGTTCAGGAACAATACAACTCCAAACAGGAAAAGTGGGTCGATGTCACTTAGCTGTGTCTTCATGCAGACTGCTAAAATATTTAGGGAACTTATTCACAATAAAACCACAAATTACACTTACCAGAGAAAGGCTTGCTGGGACATCAATTTGCTGTAATTAAAAAGGGTGCATTTTTTAACAGTTTGGTATGTTGGCATCAGTAGAACATAACTCTGATAAAAGAAACATGCCTTCTGCAAAGTCAGCTTTCAGCATTCATAGTTACATTTCCCTCTGGATCACAAACTAGACACGCAGGAAGCTTGACAAACACGCATGAAAAATGACACCACATCAACGAAATTCAGAACTACATTAGGAACACGCTGTGGCTCAGGTTAATCCTGCTAAAACAACACTTACCAAAGATGAGAAGCAGCAGGTGAGTCCCAGCTAATGACATTGACCAGTGAAAGTGGCTATCACAAAAAGCAGGGAAGGAGATGCCTCTATCCAATAGCATTTCCAGTGTCTACACAGCAGTTCTCATTCTCTCCACTATTTTTGCCCTCATTCTGTTTTTTCTTCCTGCAGCCAGACCTCAGTGCCACCTCCCCTGCCAGCGTGGGCTTTGTCACCAGCCAGCAAGGACTCATGAATGCCAAGAGAGGCAGGAGGAGGCTCTGATCCAAGGTCACTCCCCTGTGGGCACCAAAACTGTTCGTTCCCCAGATGCCTGAACAGAAGGGATACCCGCAGTGTGTGAACACTCTGAATGTAACCCCAGTCCCAAAGTCCCCACAGAAGGAATAGGAAGAAGAAAAACACATGGTGTGCTGTGCTGGGCAGATAGATGCAAAGGGTTTATATGCTCAAGGACAAGGACTTTACCCCCACCCAGACAATGTGAAGGCACAAGGCCCAGTGTCTACCAACTTTGCTCCCAGTGTGCAAACAGCTACATAACCATGACAACACTGTTTTGAGGGTGACAATGAATTAAGCACATTTTTGGCACCTTAAAAAGACTGGCTAGCTTGGATTCAACTACAGATCCTGGTATCCAACATTGTTCAAAATGGGCAATAAATCAACAGTGCTGGCTTCCTTTGTCAGACTGGGAATATGCAGTAACAATGCAACCAGACAAAAATGCTTGGCTATTCTAAGCTATCCTGTGCTGCAGACAAAATTTTAAGCTGTATGCACACTTAGCAAATGACATTTAATATGTGGGATGAACAATGCAGCAGTAAGTCATGACTTCTTCGATTCCTGAAAGGAATGCAAATCCTGAAAATCCCAAGGACATTCCTCCGTAAAGAGTAACTTGTTTTGTAATGTTACAAAAATGTAATTGTTTCAAAATTCAGGATAAGCTTGTTATTAAAAAAAGACTGTGCAATTAGCTGCTTGGAATTAGAATAATCTGAAATACCACACCATCTGTACCACCCGACTTAGAAGCAGTTAAGTCATATGATGAAGAATGCAGAAAGAATCCCGAGTAGCAATGAATACAGTGGAATGTATATTTTTAAATACTTCCATCTACTGTACTTTGGAACAGAGCTGACTTGAGGTTTTGGGTTGGTTTTATGCCTTCCTCTCTGCATGTGTTTCTGGAATTCTCCCTTCTCATGATGAAAGTTGGTTTTAGATGCAGACACTTCTATTCTGAAGAAACATGAAAGAAGACTGAAAACACTTCAAGCCTATAAACAATTCTTCTGCATAATCCCTTCTCAGAACACAGCAAAGCAATTTGAAAAACAAATATAGTAACACATTACAACAAATAGTGCTTTTTTTTACTATGCAAGTACTTTTAAAACTACCAATATTTCAGTCTAAAGTTCCTGAAAGGAAACTGCACTTTTCTTTCCAGGGTATTTAACAGGAACACCCATGTGATCCCACAATTACCATAAGGGTACAGATGTTCAGGCTGCTACATCCTTTCTACCACCCCTTCCTAGTCATTCTTCCCTTTTACATTCAGCCACCTGCATTTAAATGGCCTTGAAATGGGTCTGCCTCAGAAAACTAAAGTGAGCAAAATCTACTGTTTTACTCCACCAGGTTATTTTCAGGTGGATAAGCCCTCTGATCTGGAATATCAGACAGTTATGTAAATACTTGCTCTGGCAAAAGGAAAGAAAGAGAGGGAAAAAAATTAAAAGCTCAAAGGCAGAACCATCTATTTAGGCAGCAGTCCAAACCATGGAGCAAATTTTCACAGTCACTTCAAGCTGCCCCCTAAGGGGTGCAGCTGAACTTCATGTCTGAATCCAGCTTCTGCTCACATCTTCCTCTCTCTTTGGGCACAAAATCATTCATCTTTCACTCTTCTGCCACACTAAATATCTTCCTTATTTCCCAAACAGCTGATGTGACTGTTTTTAACATTCAAGTGTCAGGGTTGCACTAAAAAAGCAACTTAACACACAAAGAAGGCTTAATGCTAAATTGAAAATTATGTTTTCAGCTCCACTTTGCATTTTACAGGACCATTTGCCATTTTACATTTCTACTCACCCTGCTTCACCAAGTAATTAATAACAATAGGTGTCACACATGTGAGATTTAAAGCCCGAGGAACAATTAAGTTTTGATATTGCAATTTCTCACCAGTCATTACTACTTTTCACCAGCCTAACCTTTTTCTTTATAGACAATTCATGTTACATTTTACCTCTCTAGCTTTGTAGAGGATCAATAGCCCTACAGCTTCCATTTCAAAATCAGAACATCCATTAAGGGATGGCCTCAAAATGTCGCCAAATACATTCCCATTGCCTTTCTTTTACTGCAGTTCCTTTTGCTGTAATGTGTAGTGGAGCCAGTCAGCCTTTAAAGTTAAAAAGCCATAAATGAGAGAAATGCTCCTGGAAAGCATCATTCCTCAGTCTAGCCAGTTGCAAATCCCAAGGAATGTGCCAGAGATGATCCCTGAGCAGACTGAGGGAAGACCTGCAGATGGTAGAAAGTGACAGTCAGACAGATGAGAGCTCCTCTGGCTTGACAGAATCGCTCGCCAGAACTTTACTGCAACTGCAGAAACTGTAATAACACACTGGAGAGAAAATTTGTCCCCCCAGCTCAAGCGTCAGTCTTTGACTGTGTCAATGTTTCCCAAGCTTGGCAAGCCTTCGTACATCATGAGGGAGCCTCAGTCTGCAATTGGTTTTCTAGGGGCAGTGCCATGGTAAGGATGGGGATAAGGAGGAACACTCACTAGGAGCACCACAAGGCTGCTGTAGGCTTGCCAGACTCCTCAAGAGATGGCTCCAATCTCACAGAGCCTGTCTGTACATTCTGCAGTGGATGATTCTAGGGCCTCGCCTCTGTATCATTTATAAAAAGACATTTACTAACAGCTTAAAATTTGCAATGCTTCTGGAATGACCAGGATACTTCTGTCGTCTTCTTTTGCATCCAAGTCTTACTTTGTTCAACTTCCATTTGGATTGAAGCAGCAGTGTATAGACAGTATCTTCTGCTCAGCTGAAGAAGCCCATCAGAGGCAGTTCCTGATGTGACCTGGATGACTTTAACACTTCCAGCAGTGCTGCAAAACTCCAGTGACACAAAGATACCGTGCCACTGGCCAAACAGCAGACAAGAGCTGAAGATATTCTTCCCCCTGCAGTGAATTGAGCAGACTGATGTAGAAGAGATGTCCCAAAAGGCTGTCTTGGACAAACCATGGGTGGACATAAATGCACACGGGAGTCAGGCCCATTCTGCCCACTCAGGGCTGCTCAGTGAGAAGGGGAGGGCAAGGCTGGAGGGAGCCCAGCCATTGTTCTTGCACAAACATGCAGGAGATGAATGCATGAGAACAAGTTTGATCCTGAACAAAAGTGTATTCTTTTGTTTAATAGGAAAATAGACTTACACAATCACACCATCTGCATCCCTCCTAACCCTTTTCCCTCAGCTACTTCAGTCAACAGTCACCCTCAGCCCAATCTGAGAGAGCAGCAGCAGGCTCAGGGACAACTGCTCCTACAGGACAGGACAGATATCCTGGAAGTGAGCACATGGAACGCCAGGCTGGGCTGCGAGGTCACATCTTGCCAAGAAACCCTGAAGAGAGTGAGCTCACATCAAAGCTGTAACTGCAGGCAAAGTGACCTGATGATTTCATGTCAAGTCAGCCACAAGACACAAAACCAGGAAGCAGTGCTTCATTAGTCCCACAGTTCCTTCTTTTAAAGGACAGAAATTAAGTAAACACACTTTACGTATGTTAAGGAAGCATCATGACAAAATCAGATTGCACAGATGATTCTGTATTTCCCAGGTGAGGCAACAAATCAAGTGTCTTTGGAGTGCCAACAAAAAGACAAAACGACTTCCTGATAAACAAATAAATGTTTTCCCAAAACCCCTCATTCTTTAAGCAACAGCAATGAATTTTGTCTGTTTCAAACACCAGCCACTACTAAAGCCCATCTGTCAGCAGAGAACAATTGCACAGACAAATGGGGGTGATGAAGAAAGTCAGATCAGAGAAACAAACTGTCTAAGCTCTGAGCAACAAAACTGATTTTCCTCATGCTCATAAAAGCTTTCCCATTTTACCAAGCAGTATTTTTGTGTCTGTTCGCTATTAATTTTGGAAATAGGGCACTTGGTAATGCAGGAGAGGCTGGGAAAAGGCACAGGGCTTTAAGGAGTTAAAGATTTTAAGACAGTTATATCCCCATGTCAAGAATCTGACTCCTGAAGACACAAAAGACACCTTGGTGAGAACCCAGAATGGGTCACACAGTGGTGAATCATAGAATGGTTTGCTTGGAAGGGACTTTAAAGATCCTCAGGACTTGGGTTAACAGCATAAAGCCGAGTGAGGGGAGGTTTAGGTTGGATATTTAGAACAGGTTTTCCACTCAGAGGGTGGCTGGGCACTGAGCAGGCTCCCCAGGGAAGGGGTCACAGCACCAGGCCTGTTCAAGCAGCATTGGGACAATGCTCTCAGACCCAGGGTGTGACTCCTGGGGAGCCCTGTGCAGGGCCAGGAGTTGGGCTCGATGATCGGGATGGGTCCCTTCCAACTCAGGATATTCTGTGATGTTATGATTTAGTTCCAACACCCCTGCCATGGTCAGGGACACCTGTCCTTGTACCAGGTTGTTCTAAGTCCCATCCAACCTGGCCTTAAACACTTCCAGGGATGGGCAGCTACAAAATCTCTGAGCATCCTGCTCTAGCCAACTCCTTATCCACCAAGTGATCCATTCATCAAAATCAAGTCTCTCCAGTTTAGAAACAAAGATGGCCTGTGAGAAAGTGTCAGATGCTTTGCATAAATCCAGGCAGATTACACGAGCTCCCTTTTCCTGATCCACCAATGCCATAATCTTGCCATAGGCAACCACCAAATTTGTCAGGTACAGTTTCTGGCTCCTTCATTGCCCTAGAGCCAGATTTAAGCGCAAAGGCTGCTTTTTCAAATTAATAATGTTTTGTAGAGAAAATCTATCCCAGACTTGGCAGTGTTAAAATCAGAGAGGGCCTCCAACTTGGAAAAGCCATGGTGAAAGAAGTTGCTACTTGGAGTAGCATTTACATCTCTCTACTCCTGACCTAACAATGTACATCCTCAAAGAATTTCATGTTACAAGTGCCAACAATTCCAGGTATTTTTGACCACAGGAAAGTACTTTAAAAAACCCACACTAGACTTCCTCATAGAGGTATGGATAAAAATAAATCAGCTTTGTGCTTGCCTACAGGACAACTCTCAACACAGACTGTGATCTATAAGCTCAAACACAAGGTCTGTATTTCTCAAAATAACTTTACACTCTAGTTCCCCCTGTTAAGCAGTCTTCTGCAGGGAATATTTTTAAGCAGCGTTTTATTTGTAACGATTAATTACTAACTACATTTCCTTCTTTAATGCATTGGATGAAAAGGGGGGAAAAAGATTGAAAGTTATTTGGAAGAAAACAGTGCTAGGATGCAAGTTTTGATGGGAATAAAAATATACTAGCACTTAGTCTTTAGGTGTTCTGCTGTTGAAATAAAATAACTAACACCCCATTCTGGAAGTCTTGCAAAAGCTATATTGGAAATAAAAAAGAGCATATTCCAATTAATCTTTGCACAAACCCCTCATGTTTGATATGATTGCAGACAATCTTCCAGACATGATCTAAATTTGCCAGACTGATTCTCCAATAACTCAGGCAGGTACCTGTTCTGCCCTGGAGAAAAATGTGCTCAGTCTAAATTTGGATCAGCTGTACTTTAGACAAAGAGAAAGCCCATCAGTAATTACGAGTTAAGCTCCAGCAACAGGTGTAATAAACTAAAAACAAAGTGCTCAGAGTTTTTAATTCTGGAAAAACAAAACCCTGGACTGCACTAGGATATACAGATCCTGGTTTCCAGCATGATAAAGAATAAAAGTAACATTTAGAAATATCATTAAAAGTAAAGGACTAACTCCAGGAAAACAAGTCATCTTTCCACTGAGTTAAAGAAACTATAACACACTCAGTATGACCTGCATTCCTGAATGAATACTTGGAAAATTATTCTTTTTTCAACTTCATCAGAGCTAAACTTGTTTTTGTTGACTGCACCCTCAAGAGCAGCACAAGTAGCATAAAATTAAGCAGGTTTATACAAAGATCCTTCCAGAATCTTTTGACAACTAACCAAGATGTTCACTCGAGCCTAAATGCAAACTTGGATTTCTCAAACAAACTGTCATTTACTGCTGCAGAAGACTTGGAAGTCACATACAAACCACACCACTGCTGAATGTAAAACCATGTGGGATACTGCACAAACACTACAAATAGTTTCAGAGGAGGAAAGCAAGCCTTTTGGCCAACAGGTTAAGGAAAAAAGTATCTAAGGATACTGGAAATCAGAGATGATTTAAATTCCAACCATTCTTTGAACAGATAAACTGGCATATTTTTCACTGAAGCACTGTGCAGACACAGAAATCTCTACAAGAATCATGGCATCAAGAGCAGTTGTGCATTTTCATTTTTAGCATGAACTCTGTTACAATTTACAGTCAAGAGATCAAAGCTTGAGGCAAGTCTGCAGAAAGTAATTTACACAGTATGGAAGTTCAATGAAGCATTAAACCCAGAGGTCTATTAACACTTCTAACTACCTGAAGAATCTCTCTCATGAACAGAGATCTTCCTCCACAGTGAAGGAAGGAATGGAAAACAACATTATTTTTAACTGCCCAACATATCTTCATCACATCATATGGAAAAGGGCTTTTTGTTACAATTCCAGTCATTCTACTTTCCCTTTCCTTTTCATCCCTTCCCCTCTGTCACGGGTTGACCCCGACATGACAGACAGTCGCCTGGTCGAATCGCGTTTCTCTCAATGTTACCTATAAAATCCCGCGGAAGGCGGGAGTAGGGACCTTTCTTCCGGTCCAGGGGTGGTGGCCAGAGCGCCACGGTCCCCCTGGGGGGCCCGCCGGGCC
>VXAC01008687.1:95563-106617 GCA_013399225.1 Rhipidura dahli
CTTTTCCTTTCTTGAGAACTGCACATGGATTGAGGGAGAGGAGAAGGAGGGGGAGGGAGAAAAGGAGAAGTTCTGGCTGTGTGTGTTCTGATTGGTTTTTTTTTTCTTCCCCTTTTTTTTTTCTCTTAGGTCTGTTAATAAACTTTATCATAGCATATAAGTTGTGTGCCTGCTTTGCTGTCTCCTAATGGTTTATCTCACTGAAAAGTAATCAGGGAACAGTGCATAATTTGACCATAAAACCACTACACTAAAATTTGGTGTTTCTGCCCGGTTAGGCAAACCAAACCCGCTACACCCTCCTTTTCCTGTACATCCCATTGTCAGTTTCCTTCATACTGGGAAGCCACATTTGGCTTAAAATTTTACCCATTTTTAGCACCCTTTTAAGATATTTACCTCCCCACCTGGCACTGTGAGAAAGAGAAGCATCATGGAAGCACATTCCACCTTTCACTAGGTAGCAGACTCGTGAGCAATTACCAAAATACATCATCTTCTTATTAACACACTATAACCAAGGGGAGCAGAAAAAGGAGATGTAGGGTCAGGCTCCTCTCTGAAATTCTCTTAAGAAAAAAAAATCCCACCTGTAAACACAGATCTAAATTTCTGAAATTACTGCATGGATTTAATGGCAATCTGTATAAGACATTGCAACATCTGATACTTAAATACAGAAATACTTAAAATTACACAAAAAACTGCAAGCCGGGACCAGAATGAATGACTTACAATTCCGAAGACAACAATTTGTTGGGCCAGCAGCTGTAAACACAAGAGCTGAGCCTCACAGAGTTCCAGGCTGCCACAATACTCAGCTGTCAGTCCTGTTTGTGCTGCAGTAGTTACTGATGGATGGGTTCCCCAGTACCACCACAACCTGTAGGATACACGAAATAGGTACCAGCTGAGGCCGCTTTTCTGTGCTCTGAAAAATACAGGCTACTGTAACATAACCACCATGCTTACTGGAATGGGAGGGGATGTCTTCAAGCAAAGCAAACAGATGGACAAGAACTCTGTGCTACCATCCGACTCCCTGTTTAACATCCCTGTCCTATTCCCTATCTAATGACACATGCCGTGAAGATAAAACATTGGCTAGGGAAGAGAATGCACCAAGTTACCTGGTTGGGACACCAGTGGTACAATGAGGAAAGCCAGTTATATTCCAAAGTGGTCCCTGACAGCAATTCCCTTGCTTGGGAACCACAGGGCACAGAAGAGAGAGCATGTTCCTCTCTCCTGATGGAGGATTCAGAGTGATCTAAACAGGGGGGAACTTTCAACACCAATAAAAAAATACGGTGGTCAGGCTCCATTCAATTGCACAGTGCAGAAATCACCGTGATTTATGACTTCTGTCAAGAACCAACTGCAGAGAGGGGAAACACCACCCCTGTGTGTGCCTCTCACACTGAGCACACACCATCTCGTGTCTGTGCAAGACTCAGGAGCGACCATGGCCGCCTGCTTTACACAGACAGGACATTAAAGGAATTAATTCCTAAGGCAGTGGGAAAATACTACATGGGAGAACTTCCAAGTCACAAATTCTGCTTACTTAAGCTAAGCTGCTTAATCAAGTTAATTGAAGGAATTAAAAAAGCATCTGGAGAAGAACACGTTCACCAGCCAGTTTCCAGCCACTCCTGAGCTGGTGTTACTTTTTCTGGGCTCCAGTTCCCCTGCTGGCACATCACAATCTATCATCAGCCATTACACTGACTACCATCCATTAGTTTTGCTAAGTACAGGCATGAAATTTAAACCTACTTTTGTAATTTATTTACAGGATATTCACATACTGGATATGAAGCATATATATCATATATATACAATGCTTTGTGTTAACAAGTGAAATGTGGCTGAATAATAAAGAGTTCCACGTTAAAAATGACCACTAGAAGTAATAATTCTCTTCACAAAGAATTGTTTGTGGATTTTTGTTTTTTGGCAAGACAAGCAGACAGAAGCTTACACTCTTTAAAAATACAACTGGTTAATATACAGGGGGAGACAGGTAAGAATCCATGAGAATGACAAGTTTTAAGTATCAGTCCTGTAAATATAAAATTAAATTAAAATGTCATTCTAGAAAACACTGAGAACAGAGCTGGGACTCTTATAAAACAATGGGTTTTCTTCCCTGCTATTAAGGCAGGGTGATTAAAATGAAAGATAATCCTCTTTATTCCAAAAGCTAATTATTACATGTAATGAAATTTCTTCTTGTACCATGAGACTGAACTGAATTCTACCAAGACCATCAACCTACACATCTTTGCTGTAATAAAGTAACTGCTTGAATTTTTCCTTACAGTCCTATTTCTACAATAGACTATTAGGCTCAGCTTTGATTTCAGCACACCGCATTCCTTACCACTATGGAAACCAAATGCAGAACAGCTGGGGAAGCAAACCCCACTGTATGCAAGTATTCAGATCAAAAAAAAAAAAAAATTTACAAGTAAAAAATCCCTTGTGATAACACTTCACTGGGAATTCTGACGAAAGTTAAACTGCCAGTTTTAACCATGGCCTAAGGATTATCCAAAGGAAGCATCCCACACACATTTTTCCCAGGAGGTGTAAAGAGATGCCTGCATCTGTTAAGTGCCCAGATTTTCTATCCTGCCAGCCAGCAGTGCACCAGAGGAACTGAGCTGTTTGCTACGCTACTGCTTCCTGCATTGCCAATTCAGACATCTAAATTTAGATGCCAGGTTTAGCCAGTGGTTTTTCCAACAGTCAAAACAAAAAGAAAAAACAGTTCTGCATCAATTCACTGTCTTCATCCATGTGCAGAAGAAAACATGATGTCAGAACTCCACACACTGGAATTACAGCCCCAGCCTCTAGCTACAGGGTGAGAGAAACAGTCTCTGCTCATCTCCTGAATGACACACCAGGCAGCAGGCACCACTGAGTCACACTTCTGTCTAACCCTGGGCACTGCTCACCCAGGTTCCAAACAATTTTACCACAGGGAAAACAAAACCTAAAAATAAAGGGAGTAAAGGGAGAGGGTTGGCTGCTGCACTGGCGAGGACTTCCTGCTCCCATGTCCTCTATTAGCAGGATGTGGATGGAGTAAAGCAGTAAAAGCCAGATCATCAGTCACTCTCATGTCCCCAGAGTGTTGAGACATTTCAGCTTGAATTTCCCTTTGGTGTCTTTTTCCAGCAGTCAAACTGTGATGAACTAGAACATATGGATTTTTAATTCCCCTGCACTGTTATTCACCATTGCTAGATGGAGGTGCATTTGAGTGAAAATAAGCTGCTGATTCTTGTTACCAGGTCTAAGAGCAGGAAATGCAAGCCAATTATCAATGCTGAAGGTGACTTGCTGAAAAACCCCCAATTATTATATACCGAAAGCCCACTGTAACCCTAGGCATGAACTCAAGGCAGCAGCCACATGCACTTCCTCCCATCCCACTGCAGCTTACTGAGGGTGAGGCAAGTTCTGTTAGCACACCGCTGCTGACTCCTCACAGCAGCTTGAGCATCACAGGGATTGGACCTTGCAGCAATTCCTGATGGTTCCCTTCGTGCACCTTGCCTGTGAGGTCTATTTTCACTCCCTGTTTCATTTTTAAATCCTGACAACCAGTTAAGTTTAGCCCCTTTGACAAATTAATCACCTTTTTCTCCATCACCTTCAAGAACTGCTGTTGAATGTCCCTCTCTTTCCCTGTCCACCCCTGAGTACACATCGCTACCAAGAGATCTCACAGATGAGCCTCTCTTCCTTCTCTCCACTCACACATTTTGTTTCCAATAACACTAACATGAATGCTAAAAAAATTAAAAACAACAAGAACATATTCCAGGTCTCATGCTCATGCTTGTTTAATACATCTTCTTCTATTTCAACCTCAAAAGAGAAGATACTACACATGTTGTAACAAATCCTTCCTGAGACATTCTCACATCTTTGGTGGATGATCGCTGCACTTATAACACTACATCTTAGTCTGAACAAGCCAGCAGTGAACTGTGTGCAAGGTTTTCTAGACTACTGGAAACAGTTACGTCAGCATTGACCAAAGTACAAAGGAACTTCTTGATGTGATAGTATTTTAAATAATCTCCAGCTTCAATGTGTTAGTTGCCTTTGAATACAAAAGATGATAGAAAATGCACTCTTTTATCTTGCAACATCAAAATGCAAGGACTCCATAAATATTTAGTGAATGATCAGTACACTTAGAAGTGAGAATATCACAGCAAGTATTACCCAGATGTTAACAGCATCAGAGGCTGATGGTACTGAAGCACAGGGATAGTCAGGTGCTGGTGCAAACCACACGTAACACTAGTATGCAGCAACAGAGTAGAATGAGGTTGGGATGGCAGTGTTTTTGTCTTTTATACACTCTGATATGCCACCATCTTTAGTTCAAACAACTTCTGTCATCTCTGCCATGCTTGACAATAGTTTTCAACAAGGAAAACAGTATTTAGATTTCTTTATGCTGTATCAAAATTTCTGAAAGCAAGATGCACCTGAACCTCCTTGCAGGGTCAGACACCCACAATCTGCTCTACAGACAGGAACTTTGCCCAAGCATGGGATGAAAACATCAAAGATCAGAATTTCATTTATTATTCCCAGGTTTGGCACCCCAGAGGTGCACTGCTGCTGCTCCTTTCTAGGCAAAGAATGAAGTAATGGCCCTGCCCAAGTGGAAGCTCAAAATATCCTCAGCCTCAGAGTTCAGCATGTGCTCCTATCACACTCTCACATCCTCAATTTGAATCCAAGCCGACTAGTGATAAGCCATGAGGAACAGATACTCAATTCTCCATTGAAAGATGTTACACAAATCTGAAGTATCTACAAGCACACCTTTCTACAAGTTAAATTAGGATTAACTTTCAAGATAATCCTAAGTAGTTAAATGAAGTAGTTAATTTTTAATAGGTGCTTTTTTTTAACTCAAGAAAGTGTCTCAGTCAGAAAATACTACAAACACCATAAGGACAAGGTTTCAGTTTTAACTCTTAAATCCCCAGGTCAACTACACTGGATTTTGGGATTATTTATAACTTGAGCCAACAATTCACATAAATGAAATAAAATACAGGACACACTACAAAACTATATGCAATGACATAATCAAGCAAGGAAGTACAAACAAACTAACATTTGAACTTTATTTTGAAGCAAGCATTGACTTCATAACACTGCAATGATTCTGCTGTCAAAAGCAAATGACAGCAGAGCTTATTGTGGACATGGAGTCTAAAACATTTAGAAAACAGTTTCAGAAGTACCAGTACTGGACCCCCAACTGCTCTGCCCCAGGCACCCTTAAAGCCATTTTCAAAACAAGAAACTGTTTATAATTTCACTAGTAACTCAAAAAATAGTTAAAGCTCAAAATTCAAAATGCCCTTTACCACTGATATGAACTATTTCCTTGGCTATGCATAGATTTGATTGTCGTGGTATTTTCTCACATGTGAAGTAATTCAAGCCTTGTTGACAACACTGTGAGTTTATTAATTAATTTTGCGTGGCTTCTATCATGAAGTAATTTAATTAGGAAATAAGCTCCATATTTTGGAGAACTAGTTCACTATTCAAAACACACCAGCCAACTTTCTTCCAAGCCATTTTCAGCCTTCCGAAGCAAAACTATTTTTTAGAACCAACACACAGATCATGACTACACCTATAACCTCCACGAAGGGATTTCTGTGGACAGCACATTCTCAGTATGAAATGCAGCATTGATGTAAATAATTGGCACGTGGCTCTCTTTTAAAATTATGACCTCCAATATCTATCGAGAAAAGGTATCCTCCTGCTAGAGGCAATTTGTTTCTGTATTCATTTGAAGAAGAGATTGAGGGGAAGCAGTTAAATTATAATTAAGTACCTAAACCTTTCATCAGATTTGAAAAATCCCACCTTTTTCCATGCCTAAAGCTATGCAAGTGCTCTCACATGATTAATGCTCCCTTGAAAAAGCAACTCTAAATATGTTCATTTTTGAACATTCAAGAAACACCATTTTTAACAAAGGCAACATGAGGCTGCTGCTGCTGCCAGGTGTAGAAGGAGCTTGAATGGTCTTTGGGCACTGGCCTCACTTTCCCCTCTCACACAGAGCTGGGCCACATTCAGGTGCCAAGCAGAAAAACCACTGAAGAACACAACAGCAAAGTCAGCTGTCAGCAGTGCCTAGGCTGCCTCAGGACAAGGAATCCCAGGCTGTCCAGCCCCTCCACAGGAAATTCCCTCAGCAACTCCCTAACCCAGCAAGGGGAGGCTTCACAAGACGAGCTCCTGCAGTCCTGGACCGTGATTAGGTCCCAGGGCATGGACAGATTTCAGTAGGAAGCAAATCCTCATTCTTCTGATGAGACACTGTAAATACAACCAACCTTTTCTCTTCCTCGAAATCTCTTGGCAAAATTTCCTTTAGGAGTTGTTACTGCAGAAAGGCACAACAGCAGAGAAGTGCACACCAGGCTTTAACAATAGGTTAGGAAGAGAAAGGCAGTACAAGAACAAGCTTTTGGAAACACATGTTTAAATCAAGAAAGGAAACTCATCTAAGGAGTCTGCTGTACAGCTCGGAAAGAATTAGCTTGCAATCAGCTCCAAGATAGATTTCATACATTGCTGCACTTCACGCTGCACACCAAAGCTTACTTGTCACTTCAGCCTCTGACAAATCCTCAAAGATAAAGTTGCTAAGTCACCACACTCTGCAATGCAACACAATAAAACTTGTCATCTGACACCACTCATGAGCAGGATTACCCCACAATGTTCAATCCAAAGATACACAAAATAAGCAAAGAGAAGCAAAAAATCATACAGAATACTGCTCAGCACTGATCTAAATTGAAATGACTTCAGAATGAACAGATTTAGGTCACAGGGCACACATGTTCAAGTCCAGGCACCTGACCTCTTACTAAGGATGGAAACATATAAATTCTCCTCACATGCTTTTTTTGCTATGGCCAAACCACAGCAAATCATGTAAAATTTCTGCATTTCAATTCCTACAGAAATTAAATGCTGCACCACATTGGCCTCTGAGGCAAAGGTGACATCCACTTAAAAAAGACACCCCTCCAAAAATACAAACACACACATAATGTACATTTCAACAGGCTAGTACCTGACACTACTCCATTTCTGCTGGAAAAGAGACAAAGGAAGGAAAGTGGTGAGCTCTGCCCAGCACTCCTGATAGGTCAATCTTTAATAGAGCAGAGGTAGCCAAAATACAGCCATTAAGTTTTAATCAATTATTGCCAGCCAAATGGCATTTCTTAGCCCCAAGTCATGGCACCCTGTGAGCATTGATCTTTCTTAACCACAACTGCTCCCAAAAAGCATAACCCACATTTTCTAGCTCTCTATGCATTTTCTATGCTGCCACCAAGGCCACTGGAGCACACTGTTAAATCTCTTCAGGGCAAGGATTTTTCCCTGATAGACTGTGAATGCTACTGATTAAATCACCCGCTTTCCAAATACAAAAAAACCAAACCAAAAATAAATTTTAACTTAATCACCATCCAATCTAAAGGGCTGTGGGCTGCAGAGCTGTACAAGCAGCTGAGGAAAAGGCATTTCCTGACATCATTCAGAACATCACCTGAAACTAGGATTCAGATAGCATCCCCGTTTCAAATCCTTTAACTCTTGAGGGAGCAGAGGTCACGTACACTGCACTGCTCTCTTCAAGCAGCAGAGCTTGGACACAACACCAAAATCACAGACACCTGTTGTTCTTTGGCAAAGTTTCCAGTGAAGCTGCGTTCAGCCCTTCCGGAGCAGCACTCCCCAGGATATTGGCAGCACACAGTCTAGCACCAGTGATAGTGATGCACACACACCTTTTCAAGACAAACAACCCCCACAAACAACTGAGCACGAGTTGAATGAAGTTAAAGTCAGAAGACATGAGCTTCCAGGAAGCACGTGATGCTTCAACATCTTATCCTACAGCACAGCCTATGTCAGCTAACAGAGCCCTGGGTTGCATGGTACAAAGACAGCCTGAAGTCACCCCTGAAGGCTGTGCATGCTGCAGGGAGTGACACAGATTCACCAGTATGTATACAAACCCATGAAAAACACAGTGAGCGAGGTAGCTATCTGGTCTGGCAAGTTTCAATCCAGAACACTTGTTTATTTTCAGTAAGTCCAACAACACCAACTTCCAGAATCATAAGCAAATATTTAGCCATACATAGGAACTTTACAGAGCATTTTGATTTCAAAAACTGGTTAACTGTTCAGTGGGCCGGTTTAAGCAATGCCTAAATCACAGAAAATGGATCTATTCTGGCTTAATCATTACTTGAACTTCCCAGGAGAACACGAGTGACCTGCAGCTCTGCTAGTCCCAAGATGCATACTGCATTGACATAGCTCAGAAAGACTACCCACCCATCCATCCACCCAGAACTCTGCCAGCATGGAGCCCTTCATCCCCGGAGCCACAATCCCAGCTTTGCTTCCTGGATGGCGCCAGGAAGGCGGGCACCCAGCAGTACCAGCCTCCACTCCTCTCTACCATCAGCCTCGCCTCAGTCTTCAGAGAGGATTTATGAAGTCCAGCAACATTAACATCCATCCTCTGTCCTGGGAAAGCTGCTGAGAAGAAAATACATCCAGGTTTCCTTTACATGGATATTCTATTAAGAGTGCATTTATCCTCATTAACTGATGCAGGAGATAGATGTGAATATCAAGGCCACTCTGCATTACCATTATTCAACCTGGGATTTACCACTGCAAAAGCCTCAAGTTTACACGGAAGTGAAGTTGCCCCAGCACAAAAAGAATCAAGCAGAGGATGTCAGTGCAGTAGTAGTGAGCAGCCAAGCAGACTGAAGAGAGCAGACAGCTAAAACATAGCATGGCTTACAGAATTTGAATAAGGCACCTCTCTTTCTACCCTCCTCTTCCTGGCCATGAAGAAGTACGGGGATGGGACAGTTGAATATCTAGCATGATCTTGCTGCTCACTTTAGCCAACGATTTTTAACCCTATGTCTCGCATCTGTAAGCAAATCAGTTCCTCAAAGGAAAACTCTCCAGCTCAATTAAAAGAAGCCAACTCAAAGTAACCATCACATGGATGTGATCCTGTGACACAGTATTGAGTGCCACTGCGAAAATTATTTCCCTTCTCCATAAAAAGAGCTCAGTGTCCTATACACAGAGGAGGGGAAAGCAGTGACTGTGAAGGAAAATGAGACAAATATAGCTTCCTTAAGTTTTCTTGGTACATGGAAAATCCATTATAAAAATTATAAAACAGAAACAACGAAGCCTGGCAAATTAATGAGTTGTTGCTTGTGGAGTCACAGGAGATATGTCCCATCATTCAGAAATTCCTATGCTGCACAAGCACAAATCACAAAGATGACCGTAATTTAGTCAAACAAGAATCAGAACTTCTAGTTCTTTCAAGAAATAAGATACCAGATTAGTACTTCTCATGGAGGGTTTTATGCTCCAGTTAAAAAACCCCCAACCAAGCAAAAAAAAGCCACCATGACACCCCCCACCCCAAAAAACAAACAAACAAACAAACAAACAAAACTAAACAAAAGTATCACAACTCTGAAAAGCTCCTTGCAAAGAGGTGGCACTGCTTTCTTAGTCCCGAGCTCCAGAGCCTGTTGAGCAGGAAGCCCGGTGCTTCAGAGCTGGCTGCAGTGACATTTGCAAAGACAAGCAGACCGGCAGGATGGGATGGGATGGGATGGGACTGCATACAGGGCTCTCGGAGCCCAACAGCACCAGTGTGTACTTCCAGAGCAACACCCACATGAGGGCCTCAGCAAGGCACGGAGCTGGGAAGTTTTCTCATGCTGCTGATGCAGGGAAGTACCGAGCCTCCCTTCAGCCCCGGCAGGGACACTGAGGCACAGAATGGTCATCCAAGGACATCCGGAGTTAGCAGCAAGACACCGAGGCACATTAGCTACCAAGGAAACCAGACTTACATGACTAAAGCCAGTTATAAAACTTCCGCTTGTTGTTAGAACGTACAGTATCTGGCATTTCTCTGTCAGCAGCACCAAATAATCTAACAGCAATTTGATATTCATGTCCCTGACAGGCTGCTTTAGTTACAGAAACAACATTAAAAATGTAGCATCCTTCGGGACACACTGCACAAGTCAGGCCAGTTTCAGCCACAAGCATCAACTCTCTGGGACTGTTTTTTTTTATCCTGATAAGCTCTTTTGCAGCGCGGAGATATCTTATCAGGGATTGCTTCTGTCACCGGAAGGCAAACAGAGCACTATGAAAATATCAGGTATGACTTAAGCACCGAGGGGCTGTAGCCAACATCAAACCAGCAGCTGAAGTGGTAGCTGGCCATCTCTCTATATAGGACACTTCCCACCCTGTAGCAGTCTACACGCCAAGTCCTAGGCACAAAGAAATAAAAATGACTCGCTGCCAGCACGGGCGCTGCCACATCAACGCCAGAGCCCCTCCAGGAACGAACGGGGCTGCGAGGGCAGCGTTCAGCTCCCCTGCCCTTGGTCCCTCGGCAGGAACAGCTTCCTACCAGCGACAGCAAACCCACTGCCCAGCTCCGAATTCTTACAAGCAATGCGAGGGCAAATTCAGTCAATACCTTCCTTTGTTGAAACACAAGTCTCGCATACAAATTCAGGCTTGTCTTGACAAAGGTTCAGCTTGCCTCATACTCTTACAGAGAAGATAGTTTAGTATTTCAGATCCGTTTCCTCCTTGAACTGAGGTAGCTTTTGCTGCCCGAAGAAGCACCAAGTAACCACAGTAAAACATGAGCTTGTGGCAATCATTAGGCAAGAGGGCATGCGGTCGGCAGCGCAGTCAGACACATTCAGTTTATGAGAAACGTAGATCTCTAGTTATCCAACACCCAGAAATAATTTTCTTACTTAGCTCAGGAAACTAATTTCTATTGTAAACCATTTCATTATAAAGCAGAAAACGCTTCCCAAGTGTATTCTCTTAAAGACCAGCCTGAAACCCAGCACTACAAAAAAAAAAAAAAAAAA
>VXAC01008687.1:107029-141148 GCA_013399225.1 Rhipidura dahli
GCTCTCACGCGTGAAAGTCGCCCTCGGGCACCGGCAAACTTTGTCAGCAGCGCGGCTGCCGCCGCCTCGCCGCCCGCATCGCCGCCGCCCTACGGGCCAGAGCGGGCGGCTTCGCACCTCCGGCAGGGCACGGCACCATTTTCCAGCGTGCCGCTCGCAGGGGAAACAGCGGGGAGGTGCCCAGAGTGCTGCCAGCGAGTCCCCGCGGGCGGCTCGTGCTGTGCGAGACAGAGCCCAGCCGGAGCCGGAGCCGGGCGGAGGTCGCATGCGGGATTAGTGCCGGGCATCGGGCACTGCCGTGAAAACTCAACACGCGTCCTTGGGGCTGCCGGGAGGACAGGGGAGGCTTGCATTATCCGCGCTCTGTAAGCCAGATATGTGCGGGTGAAACTCTAATTATAAACTTTCGGCTTCCAAAACCAACCCCACACTTCTTGGTGAGCTTCACGTCTTCCAGAAGGCTGCAGGCAGGGCAAGTCCTGTCAAACCAGTGCAAGTTACAAAACAGTCATAAGGCGAGTGCTTCCATCACTACTCATTAATACCAGTAAATAACAGCCTGAAAAGCAGTGGTTTCTAATCCTAATAAGCTCGGCCCTAAATCGCCCTCCCTCCCCTCTGCCCCCGGGAACACACCCAGGTTCACACACATGCTGTTTTGTCTCTTATGCATGCAGTGCTTGGGTCCACACTGAACACAAGAAATGTTAGATGCTGCTTCTGCTCAGGCTGTGCACTTCTCATCCCAAAACTAGATTATCTTCTCTTAGAGACCTTAGAGCAGTCCAGAAAGGTGACATAAAATGACTGTTTCTTCTAGGACAAGACAATAAAAACTGAGAAAGTTGATGAAAACCTTTCTGATTAGTAAACATTTTTCCTCAAATTCTTCTGTTCTATCTATGCTTTATACTTCTGGGGATGGAGAGGGCAAAATTTTCCGCCACTGCACTTTCATGGTGATACTTATTTCTGCAGTATTTTTATTTCTTTTACTAAAATATTCAGACAGGCTTTTAGCAAAGAACTGAGCCAGACAAGAGAAATACCCATGCTCAAACCATTAAAAAAAATGGAAAGGAAATTCTGCAAATTCTTTGACTGTCTTCAGTCAAGAAATCCTCTATACGAGCTGCAGTAAAACTGGCTGTGTTTCACACATGCCATGTGGGCAGGAAAAGTGTCATATAAGAGCAGCACCCCTTCTGTGGGGACGTAGTGGTGCTTCAGACACTCCTGAATCCCAATGAAATATTTTAAAGAGAGTATTAAACTCCAGTTCCTCTCCAGGCCCTGCCTACACACCCATCCCTATGGCCTTTGGGATGTATAGTAGATGGAAAACAAAGGATGAATGGGAGTTTTCTATCTGTTCCACAGTTCTTTATGCCTAGAAAAGGCTTTCTGCTGCTTCCCATTCCCTCAGGCAGTCTTTGTCTGGTTTTTATATACATACATGGAAGTCTTGACATGAGTAGTTGTCTGTGCTCTTACCAGCAGACAAGTTACTGAATTTAAATCTTCTTCTTGGATGTGAGCACCAGCTAATGTCTGTTCTTTGGCACTTTTTGGGAAGAGGGCAGCAGAAAAGACTGCTGACACTCTACATAATGTGGTTGTTTTGCTACAGGACAATGACACTGACACTGAGTTTTGGGTGCAGGTGGATCCTCATTAGCTCACTTAAATCTCCTTGATGTGTCAATAGCATCTCACCTTGATTTAGACTGAATCATGACTGGTCCAACCCCCCTGGCTGTATATGTCCCTGTGTATTCATTCTATTACCTCAGCTACTACACAAATGAAGGAAACTCACATGTTATTGATACTTTTGATAATATTGGTTCTTGTCCACTGAGCCGGTGACAGAATAGGTCTTTATGGCCTCCCACAGGAAAGTTTTGGCTGTATAGTTAGCAAGAAGTGGCTGCAATGATCTTTGTCTCCTTTTTTCTTTCAGTGTGAATACAACATCCCAAAACAATTAGTTATGGAAAGGCACAAGGTGCATACTTGGAATCACAGGCAACTGGAGTGTGCAGAACCATAGCACATCAGCTGTTCTTTCAAATCCTGTCATGAGCTCATGGGGGCAGGCCTGTCACCCAGATTTCTCCACAATGTATTTCTGGAAATGTTAGGAATAACGTATTTCTCGTACACAGTGCCCAGAAAATTTTAAAGTGAAACAGACTGCTTTTGTTTCAAAACTGCTCTCCTGAACTGCTTAATGGGTAACTTCCATGAGATTTGAACATATAACTATCAGACAAAAAAGAGATACGTCCAAAAAAGATCCTTTTCTTCGAAAAGCCAGAGCTTATCCTGCATTCTGCCGTGCTTCTGGAAGAAAAAACCAGCATTTTCCAAAAGTTATGGAAGCTGTATCAAAGGTGGATTTATTCAAATCCTTCTATAAAAACACACTCAGCATGTTCCTGACATTCACCTTTGATTTACAGGGTTTTTTAAATATATATGTATATATTATATTCTGGAACCATTAGTACACCTAAGAGTTTTACTATTTCATAATCCTACTTTCTATGTTAAAAACTCTGGTGATAATTACTGCTTCTAAAAAGATTGAAAGTCTCTGTTTAGGTATTAGAAAAACATGTCCTAGCAACACGCTGTGGACAGGTAAAAAAATTTACATTAACACATTTTTTCATCCCATTAAAAAACAACCAAACAAAAACCCCAAACTGAACAGAAAACCCTACAACTTTCTTTTTTTTTTTTCCAACTCTGGAATACTTACTCAAAGTTAACATTTAAGCCTGACTGATATCAGTATGGACTCTTTTTTTGCTCAGACTGACTACCAGTATCTGAAACTCCAGGAAACTCCATCTGAAACTCCTGGGATGTGTCACATTTTTCTGTTCCCTGACTTGAAGGGCAGAACAGAGGGAAGAGAGCCTGAAAGGTTTTCAGCTATTGTCACTGGACATTTCTGGGAATACTCTAGCAACTGTAAAGTCTTCTTGAAAGCATTTTGTTTCAGTAAAAATAAACTGCTAAGCATTACAGGTATCAAATATAGCCTGTAGACAAAAGACTGTATTAGTTGCTTAGCTGCAGTGATCTAGAAAGCAGGATTTAGGAGACACTCTGCTAATTCTATTATATTTTCTGGGGTTTAATCTTCAACTTCTGCAGTGCTTGTTTCCTCAGCAAAACCAATAAGGAATTTTAATTTATTCAGCTTCCCTCCCCCCCCCCACCCCCCACTCCAGTTTGAGTTTTACAATGATACATATCTTCAGCAATTTTCCCCAGGAGATCTTTTGTTTCTTCAACTTGAAGACATCCATTCACATCAGAAGCAAAGTCAGAACTGTTTATTATCCATCAGACAATTAGAATATGATTGTCCTGCTAAAGGCTGTGACTGCAGGCAACCATCTGGGATCTGAAGACACAAAAGGCTGTTGGGAAGGGTGTGCGCACAAAAGCGCCATGGGGATAGGGAAGTGCGCGCCTTACAAAGACACCCGATTGTCTCTGCCTTTCTCAGGGGGGTTTTGAGGGTGCCATAAGCATCTAGTCAGAGAATTAAGCATCAGGGAGGCAGCCCTCAGATGGCAGACGTCAGCTCCAGCAAGGACAGATGGTGAACAAAGGTGAAAGGCACACAGTGCGCATGGGCCAGGAGAGCACTTCCACTCCTGCCTTCCAGCCTGGTACCATTCCTGGGCCATCCTGCGCTGTGAAGTGGGAGTGGGGCCCAACAGGGCAGAGCCCCACTGTTATTATTGCCTCTGGAGTACTGCCAGCCCTACCTGGGACAATGCACAGGCCTCAGCAGAGAGGTGCCACCTCTGTGAAGGAAAACAACATGGGCTGCAGCCAGATACTGCTCTGGTTTGCTGTTTGTCAGGGGGGACACAGCTCACTGGCTGACTTCTGGAAGAGAAACTCAAGGTCTGAGCAGATAAAGAAAACAATTGCATCATTTGACACAGTCAACCATTATTCACTTACCTTCCAATCTTTCATGATTGACTGAAACACAGGATTCATAAAGTAACAAGTTGCCTTCCAATAGAGCTTTTTTGTTATGGTGCTTTTTGTGCAGTTTGCACAATGTCAGATATACTCTGGCATACATCCCACTGCAAACTAAACTCTGAAAGACCAAGGGTACTTCTAGCCCATCTTGTGCTTCTCTAAACATTTAAAAAAATAAAAAAAAAGAGGAAAGGATAAAATGTTTTATATCATATTTAAACAGCAAGGATATAGTGACTCAACAGGCAATAAAGCCCAAATATTTAAATAGAGAGCAGGAATGTCAGCAGGAAAACCAAAAACTCAAAGAGATCATAGGTCAGTACAAACTAGCATATCAGTGTTCTGCTCAAGCACAGTCCTTGCTGAATTTGTGAAATGCTTACTGCAGTTGCTGCTGTCTAGGAAAGAAAAGTCCTTCCCTTTTCCTTTTGTAGTATTTTCTGTCTTAAAAATAGAATGAAATAAAGAAATGCAGAGCTCTTGCATATATGGGTACACAAAACAACCTCCTAATTTAAAAATATTACTGTGTTCTTTCTTCCTGTTCTGAGAGAGAGAGGAAGAGGAATATTTAAAAGTCTTGAAAGACTTTTCTTGTTTTGTGAAACATTGCCCAGGCATGGACATGTTCAGCATCTTTGGAAAGGTTGTCAGTTGTTCCCTTTAGACTCTGAAAATTGGTCCATGAACAAATAGTAGCTCTTTGTGGATTAGCCCATCTGCCTGCCAGATGGGAGGAAAGGTGGTGTTGAAGTAACAGCTGCTCCCACGAGTTGTGCTGGTTTTGGCTGGGGTAGAGTTAATTTTCTTCAGAGTAGCTTGTGCAGGGCTGTAGTTTGGATTTGTGCTGGGAGCAGTGTAGAGAATGCTGGGGTATTTTCCTTACTGCTGAGCAGTGACTGCACAGTCAGGGCTTTTCTGCTCCTGATCCCGGCAGCAAGTGGGCTGGGGGTGCACAAGGACTGGGAGGGAGACACAGTCAGGACAGCTGACCCTGGAAAAGCTGGGGGGAAGAAGGAAGGAGGGAGCATTCTGAGTGATGGTGGTGCTGTCCCAAGTGCCTGTTTCACTGCTGGAGCCCTGCTGTCCTGGGGATGGCTGAGCACTTTGTCCGGGGAAAGTGGAGAATCCCTTCCTTGTTCTGCTTTGCTTTTCCTGTTGAACCATCTTCATGTCAGCTCATGAATTTTGCTACTTTTACTCTTCCCATTGTCTCCCCCATCTGATCAGGGAGTGAGTGAGGGGCTGCGTGGGGCTCAGTTGCCAGCTGGGGCTGAGCTATGACTCCAGTACAGCAGGGCATGGAAGAACGAGGATGAGGAACACACTGAGGAGAGCTTTTATTCAGGAAGCATGGGAAGTTTGAATGAGATCAAGATGAGCCAGTTTAGAAATGTGTCACTATCAACATAGAGAAAACACAATGCAGCTTTAAAATAAGAAATCAAACAGGACTATGTTGATTTGTTTAGAGAAAGAAGAAAATAGCTATTCAGGACTAATATGGAGTCCCCTCTGTTATCTGCAGTTTTCATGTAAAGGTCCCTAAACCTTGAGACGCAGGATTTTTTTTGTATTTCTATCCCAGAAGAGCTCCAGCCCTCAAAAAATGAAAATGAAGTGTGTATGCAGCTGGAGATATCTTTGTTTTTTCACCTTTGGAGTTATACATCATCATCAATCAAATGGTCCTGCTCCTATTGATGCAGCTGAGTCAGGCAGAATTTCCATTCTATCAACCCCGTTTTCTTAGGAGTTAATGCTACTGTGTATTTTGTCTCTAAGTTGAGCCTGCTTTCCAAATTTTAGCCTGCATTTAGCTTGAGATTATCTCCATGCTACAAACACCATCCTACAAGCCAGTTAACAGCTTGAGTTTTCTTGAATTCACGGGAGGAAAGGACATTTAATGGAAACTATGGAGAGCAAGACTGGAAAAATTAACATTTTTTTGTGCTGCAAGTTAAATAAGGACTTCATAAACTCTATTTTTTTTCCTCCCTCCAGTTACTAGGATGAACACATAGCCTGCAACACAGCATTCCTACCTACAAGCTATTCACTTCTAATTAATTTCTCTCTAGTTTGCCATAATCCAAATATTTTAACAGGAGAGTTGCCTGTTGGGAAGGAGTGCTGTCACATACCTCACCTGGTGACACCCAGAAGTGCAGCCAGTATGTGAAACAGGATATGACAAGAGCTCCTTTTGTTTGAAAGATTGACTGGTTTGTATCCAAATTAATAATTGCACGGTACTGTGGATTTCATGATGCTGAAGTCCACATACTTCAACTGTTTTCATTTTTTCAAAGAAAACTTTTCTTTTTCTTCCTTTTAATCAGAGACTTATAACAAGACATCTTTAAGGGAAACAAAGTCATTGCTTAGCTCTAACAATGAAATATATTCTCAGGGTATACTCCAAAATATATTATAAAATACCTCATGGATATGTGGTACGTAACATTTAATATCTGCAGTTGTGGATTATTCTGTCAAGAAAAATGAGTAAGTTTCAACAGTAAATTCTTCCCAGTTCTGTCATATGACAGAGGAGCTATTTGACAAGAAAGAAAGAGGACATGTAACAGCAATCTTGTGTTGTTCAGTGCCCGAGTTCAGAGTTTAACTGGTAATTACAGCATGTTCCAGCAGTCAGACATGCCCATAGTGCCAGAACAATAAACCCCATCTTGAGTACATACAAAATACTAAACCTCATCAGAACAGCCTTCCAAAAAAGCAAACCCACTCACTCTGCAAGATCCTTGAGGGAAAACTGATACTACTTACAAGCTCCCTTTCTGTTTTTATAAGCCTACAAAGTGCCATTAAAAAACCCCTCAGTACCAAAAATGCTAATACACTCCCAAAATTCATTTACTGAGTTTTTATCTCAGCAGAGCAGGATACAGTTCAGTGCCACAGAAAGTGCTGACTTACGTGGTTCTGCCCTGTCCTGCCATCATCTGAGATGCCCTCAGCCATGGCATAACTCTTGCCAGCAACTCAGCCCCAAACAGCCCTTCTCTCACTTCCCCCATCAGATGGAGGAGTAGAAGTGAATTTGGGGGCTGAGATAAAGACAGTTCAAGAGGCAAAGCAAAACCCACACATGCAAGCAAAGCAGAAGAAGGAATTCATTCATTCATCATTCCCACAGGCAGGCAGGTGTTCAGTCACCCCCAGGACAGCAGGGCTCCATCATGTGTGACAGTCACTTGGGAAGACAAACACCTTCACTCCAAAAGTCCCCCCCTTTCTTCTTCTTCCCCCAGCTTCACATGCTGAACACAATGACAAGGAAATTCCCTTGGGTCAGCTGGGCTCGCTGTCCTGGCTGCCTCTCCTCCCAGTCCTTGTGCACCCCCAAGTCTCCCCAGTGAGAAGCAGGAGGGGCCTCGACGTTGTGCAGGGAAGAGAATTAACTTTATCCCAGCCCAAACCAGCAGATCCTCTCTCAGATGAACCAGCAAGGTCATGCTCATCTCTCACATTAGCTGCCCACCATGCCAAATCCTTGCAAAACAAAACAGCAGACCTGCCAAATGACTTACACATCACTGATCATACCTAAATACATGTGTATATATATACACATATAAAACTGGACTTTCCTGATTTAAACCAAATTGCCATGACATTTTTGTCAGAAAGAAATTTTCTTACCTCTTCTGGACACTCAGTTGCCTTCCTTACCAACTAAAGCTTCAGTATATTTCAGGTGTACCAAAAAAGCAGGCCTGAACACTTGATGACAAATGTTAAGCATAAAACACATAAGGAGAAACAATACTCTCTGCTAAGAAAAAGGGAAAAAAAGATTGTCATCTTGCCAACTCTCCTTGTTTTTGCAGAGGAGACAGAACAGCATCAGCACAAGTCTAGTCTGAATTATATATCTCGTATGTTACTGTAGATCTTACGTGCTTAACTGCTTTTGCCACAGATTTTTCACATGAGGAGAGCATTAAAGGTAACTATTTCAATCATATGATATGATTCGTAACCATTTCAATGGTTACGAAACCAAAGTTTAGCATCACACCCTCTGGAAAGAGGGTCAATTCAGGATTTTTTTCCTCTCATATCCTTCAGCAATCAGTCTAATCCCAAAATATGATAAGAGAATTTGTGTTACCTCTAAATTTCAGATGATGCTCAGAGCTCCACTGCCCGGGTACTTCACCACAAAATCAGTGTGTGTTGCAATATGACTTGAAACAATCACATTCAGCAGCAGAACACTGGACAGCAGAGACAGTTTGAGGATTGTCTGAGCAGCACATCCTCTGTGGTTTTGGCACTGTCTGGCCGTGAGCTCTCAGGATGCTCCAGGTGCCTCCAGCAGGAGCCTGCACAATCAGACTGGGAAACCAAGCAGGAAGGAAAACCAGCCCTGCCACCCTCTGCATGGATCTTGCTGGGTGCTGGGTACTCGAGAGAGCCCCTGAGGCAGCTCAGAGGAGCATGAAACTGCATTCAGCACCAATATTCACCAGTATTCTGAGATGGATGGAGAAAGATCATCCACGGGTACCCTTTCCCTGAGCTCTGCAGGAAGAAAGCAAAGCAAAGCTTGAGGATACAGTCACGGGCAGTGATGGCTGAGGGTGTGAAGGGAGATTTCACTGCTGCCTGTTAGCTTTAGGGCTTGAGCATTCCCTGTTAGACCTGTTGCTATGGAGCAGGGGTGGAGTGGCCAATCCTTCCCTTCAGAAATCATTCAGAAACACAGGCCTCTATTCCCCAAAATGTTTTGCTGTGGGATGCTGAAGTGAGCCGTGAGCACGGAGTGTGAACCATCTCTGGGGTGCCATCCCCAGGAGTCTCTGCCAGTGGGGCAGGGAGGAGGACAGGCTGCTCAGGAGGAGCACAGGCTGCTCAGGAGGCTCTGTAATTGCACCCTCGCTGAATTGGAACTCAGCAGCTCTATCATTAAGCTAATAATGTTACTGCCATGTGGAAAGCTTGAGCTAAAGCTGGAGTTAAATTGTATGTTGTCAGACTGTTGGCAAATAAAGGAATTCGAGCTCAAATGAAACTTCCCTTAATCACACCTTAATATTACTATATGCTTAGAGGCTTCTTTTAATTAAAAAAAAAAAGTTATTTAATAGACAAGATAGCAGGCTCTCAGAAGTTATATATATGCAGCTAGTTATTTATTATATAGCTGATCTCCCATCCATGTAAAGTGCTGATGCAGTTGCCACACACTTAAAAAAGCTGTTAGCTCAAGTTCTTCAGATCAACACAAAACCCTCAACTTTTACAAGATCCTTTACAATTCTCTTAGGTTTAAAAAAAAATGTCCCCAAACAAAAGCATAAAGTTTTTTTTTTTTTTTTTTTTAAATACATCACACTGTCAAAAATGTTTTCAAAATTTAAGAGATGAAAGGAGAGGATGCTACAAAAAACCCAAAAACAACAAAAAGCACGTTCAATAAAGAGGCACTCGCCAAAGCACATCTATTTAAAGAGAATGCTGGAAGCTTGAGTGTATTGTTCAGCTGGGGTGCCTTTCGCTCTGCAAACTCCCGAGGCAGTGCCTCAGTCTGCCCAGGAGTGTGTGCCTGCCCTGGGGGCTTGCAGGGGGCATTGCGTTCTCTTTGCTTTTGGCTTTTAAGGAGCAGGTGTTTGTTTTATTATTTAAATAATTGCTTGTTTGCCATTGAAGCGTTTGAAAACTTGCTATTGAGACATGGTTCCCTGTGAATGTGTTTCTCTCTCTGGGCTGTGGGATAGTTACACTTGACTTTGAATAAGGAACTCCTGAGAACATTCTCAGGGCTTTTTCCTGGAAGTGGATCCAGATAACTGAAAAAAAAAAATATACAATTCAATCAACATTTCCAAATGTTAGTTCAACTACATATATTTACAGATTTTCAGTACAGAAAAAAGTTTGTTTGCTGAACAAAAAAGGTGTTGATAATTCTCCTCAAAACAAAACCAAAAACCAACCAACAAACAAAACCCCAAAGTTACACACTCAAAAATCCCAGGCAAGGAAAAACCCAATAAAAATCTACAGACTTATACCAAGAAAATTACAGAAAAAAATTTGATCCCTCAGTAAAAGAATCTCTTTATGCAGTTTCTAAAATGAAGATGCTAAACATATCTATGAAAATTTAGATTAAATAAATTCAAGATCTGATTTAATTATGTAACATTGAAACCATGATACAAGTAACTTAAAATGTTGATGGGAAAAAGTTTAAACATATTGAGTGTAGGGGCCTTTATAATCAGTTGAGCCATATGAAATGGAAAAGTAGCCAAAATATACACATAACAAAACCTCAACCATCATTTAGACAAATAAGGCACCAACTTCCTTTTCACTAAAACACAGCAAAATGCAGGCTTTCAAACATTGAGTTATGGAGGAAGATTGATTGATAACATAAATTAATGCTGCTGACAGCAAACTTTGTAAATGAATGTTGCTTTGAGAATATGGAAATTTTAAAAAAAATAAACCCCTCAATATTTCGTAGAGGGACATGAAGATGACTGCAACTGAAATGTATTTTTAGGGCCTCTTAAGCTGTTTCTAGTGAAATGGTGGACTTTTTAAACGCAGTACAGTTGCAGTTAGTACCATCTCACCATAAAAGCTATAGCTCGGGAAAGATGCTTGCAAAAACCAAACTGATATGGAAATCTATTACTGTTCATTTCTTAAAGAGCACAGGGATTAATATCTGTTAATTGCATTAGCAATCAGCACTAAAACAATGGCAGGTTTAAGTAATCCCCATGACGATGTACCAAGGTTTTAATTAACATCAAGCTCCGTAGGAACTGCGGAACCCTGAGGGGCAGCACCGAGCTCGGCTGTGCCCTGGCGCTCTGCCCTGTGAGCACGGAGGCGACAGAGCCAGAGCCTGCAGAAAGCCCAAGGAACACGAGCAGCCTCCCATCCTTAAATCTGTGAACCTGAGAGCCAAGGCTGAATTCTCCTCCATGCTCTTAGGGACAACCTCCTTCTTAATGACCAGTTCCAAGGGCAACAGACAACAACGACATATCCAGAATTGTGTTCTCATTACTGCTGTGCTCCGAGCAAGCCAGGAAAGTCACTGCTGACCTTGAGCCAACAGGGAGGGGAGAGTCTTCTAAGGGAAAAACACTCCTTAGCAAAACAACCTGGAGGAAGGTCTCCCTGTTTCCTTTGCAGTCTGTCCCTCCAGGGCTCTTCTGCAAAAGTAAAGTTCTCTCTAAATAAGAAAACCATCCTGAAATTGGTTAAATGCACAGTTATGTTCTTTCTAGAAGAAAGTAATTCTTGAGGTATGAGTTAACTACTGTTCTTTAAGCAGTTCACCATGTAGATTTTCTTAGAGCAGAACAAAATGATCAATTTAGTGAAACTAATCAGTGTTCTAGTGAACCTATTCTGAAATAGATTCTTTTTAGTAAGATGGAGGAAAACCTTCTTAGATTAGGATCTGTGATTTTAAGTTTTATTTATTATTTTTAGAAAATTAGATTCAAATGCATTTTCGTGCATCTGTCACAGAACCATACATTTAGATTAAATGTGCTGCTGATACTCTACTAAAGCTTCCCCTGTGAAATTTTCATGTTCTGGTGAAAGTTTACAAAACTACTACGAATTGTCAGGACAGGTATTTTTAAAACTATTTCCTTAATTACACCTGCTTGAAAGTAGACTCACTTTGAAATGAGTGGCAGATCTGCCATGTGTATGGGTGTTGAGGTTTGAAAGTTCTCCTTTTTGTGTTCTTTTCTTTTTCCCTTGAGGAATTTTTCCCTGGGTGTGTTGCAGAGAACGATGGCTGGGTGCTTACGAGAACAAAAGGGGAAGGTCAAGCAGGCTGCCCCTCTGGCATCTGGGGGGTGGGAACTCAGCTCGGAGGGCCGGTGGGCACTCAGCGTTGGTCACGAGGTGAGGGGAGACTGCTGCCTGCCGTGGTGGGGAGAAGGACGCAGCGCTGAACCTCTGCATTTTCTGGCTGGTTTTCCTTCTGTGGGAGAAGCCCCGGGATTCCCGAACCTGCCCTTTTCCTGCCCTGCTGGGAGTCGGGTTGCGGCCATCCTGCCTTTGGTGGTTCTCTGAGCCTGTGCTACTCTGTAGCTCCGAACATCCAGCCTGCCGAGAGCTCCCGGGATTCCTGCTGCGGCTCCGGACTCATCTGCTACCCAGGATTTTGTGCTCGTCTCTACTGCTGCAGTCTGCTGCTACCGAGGGGTCTGCTGGACACCGGGACCAGCTGCACAGTGGGGTTTGTGAGACCTTTGTCCCATTCCTTCCCGGGACCCTTCCCGGGAGTCGCCATTGCCTTGTGAGGGCCGAGCTCGCTCCGGAGCGCCCCCTGCAGCCGCGGGGGAACCATCGCACCCGCCCTGCTCGCCGGTGCACAGTGGGTGGGGTTCTGTTTGCTGTCATTGTCAGTTATTGCTGTCTGCTTGTGTTGGTTTATACATATATATATTAGTAAAGGACTGTTATTCCTATTCCTCACATCTTCGCCTGAAAGCTCCTTCATTTCAAATTTATAATAATTTGGAGGGAAGGGGGATTGCATATTTGGTTTTTTTCTATTTCAGGGGAGGTTCCAGCCTTCCTTGAGTGACACCTGTCTTTCAAACCAAGACAATGGGACACATTTGTTTGCACAAATATTGTTCTTTAAACATAATGCAAAGAAAATTCTACTATGCAGAGAAGTTAATCACAAAGCAGTACTTATGGGGACACCACTACTCTGGCCACCGAATAGACAAAATCTACATTAAAGCACATCATGGAGATTAAAATCTTGCATGGAGCAAACTTTCCACATCAACAGGTTCTCAGATTGCTGTGATTCAGAGGCGTTAACAGGTTTGTTTTTAAAATGAGGTCATTAAAATCCGTGGAAGTCTGACCAAGCGTAGCAGCCAAGGTGTGGCTGAGAGCCCACAAGGTCTGAGTGTTCAAAACCTGGACAGCCAGAGCTTCTGTCCTTTCACTGGGCCCTCGTCCTTGGAGGGCAGCATCGGGCTGTCTGTATGGATCTGATCTCTGCATGACCTAGAGATCAATTAGTTGGGTGGCACTTATTGCCACCTTGTAAATCACCTGCTGGGGGTACCTACGTGTTACTTTTAGCTGCATGGAAATTCTGAGCCTCAGGTGAGAGTCTAAAGGCAGAAGCTCTGTAAAACAACATGAATACACTGTGATTTCACCCTCAACCTGGGGAGCACTCATTTCCCCACATGAATCAGAAAACATCCATAGATGTACCACCAGCTTTGCAGAAACTAAGCAACACAAATCCATAACCCACAGAGCCTTTTGCTTAAGTAATCCTTAATGCTTTTCACAGATTCTTCTTAAACTTGAGTATCAAAAATAGAACTATTTCCTGACGGGCTGAAAAGACTGAAGTCATTACGTGAAAGCTTTCAAGAACTTACATAGTCCCCCAAAATATGGTAAAACCGTCCAGCTACTGTATTGAATGCCATTGCACAACGAGGCAAACATGCCAAATGGCTGTAATCCACCCTTAACAATTTGGAAAGCTCTTCTCCGAATTGCTGCCAGTTTTAGATTACTTACACATGATCAGAAATTCGGTTTGCTGTTTCCTCCTTCCTGGTAAAAAAAATACCACATTTCTTATTTTTGAACCGTCACTACAGCAGCCACAGAGCTGTCAGCTTATATTTTTCAATTCAATGATTAAGAAGAACAGAAACCTGTGAATCAAGAAGTGGTTATGATAATGGTTCATGAAATACCTTGAAGTTTCACTAAACAAAGCAAAAAGAAAACAAACTACATGAGTACAGTGCTCTTCAGCTAACCATTTTTATTTTGTTCTGGTAAAGATGTTCAAATACAAAGCTACAAACCAGCCAATAAAGACATGTTGGTCTCTAGCAGAGCTTGGTGGTAAATGAACAGGTATGGTAAATACAAACCGATTTTCTGAGATTTTCTGCATGTGCTTCACCTCATTTGAACTACCAGAGCAATGCGGAACAAACGCCTTATTTGCATCAATGACACAACTCTCTCCTACTCCTTGTTACTTCACACAGATTATGATCTTTAATCACCTCTTATTACTTCACCATTAATTCTTAAAGCTGCAAATTAGACTGCAACACCCATTGTACTGTCAAGATAACAAATTGCAGTGTCAGCCCTTGGCTTCGTGCTCCAGATCAGTGGAAGGAGAGACCTACATCTGCAGGTCTCTATGCAGATATATTGTTCTTTACCACAACAAATCGAACATGCAAACATTTTTCAGTCCCAGTGTCAGAAAGTTCAAAACTGCATCTAACTGTATGTCAAGGACTATTTCAGTAGCGAGAAGAATTTCAATGATACCATAATGTGTAACCAGAAAATTCAGTTTGAGGACTGATCTGGACATTTCACCAAGGAAAAGGTTTTACTGATCAGAGAAATGCTGTGGTGAAATTCCCACGAGCCACGGCTGTCTGCACGTACCCCTGTCTCCAGCAGGTAGTTCCCTGGCATGAGGCAGTAGGAGAGGGAGAAGCAGCAGGAGAATCTCTGGGAACAATCCCGCCGTGTCCCGCTGTCCAGCCCTGAGCAGGAGTGTTCACCTGACACCCGGCTCTGCTCAGCCAGGCACTGCACCACTCTCAGCACCAAGACAGCACAACTTCTTCCTTATGCTGGAAACATTCAGGCTGTGTGTGATCAAAACGTGAGGGGTTTACCTTCTCATTAGACCAAATTATACAGCTGAGAGAAATCAGAACTCACCCATCACCATGAAAAAAAACCAAAACAAACAACCAAAAACCTCAAAGTTTCTGCCTGCCACCAATGCCTTCTCTCTCCACCAGCACTGATGCCTTCTGTACCTGGAGAACAGCCAAAACTCACAGAATGGAGGAGTTTTTTATAAGGATTTCTGTAGTCCCCCTCCCCTTATATTTTTTTTTGTAAATGATATTGCTGCCATAAATATGACAAAAAGGTTTTGCCTATTCACCATTACTCCTGGTGGGGGGAGAAGGGAAGACAGCCTATCTTACAGTTTAACAGACTTTCCAAAATTATGCCCTGGGAGCTTTCAGATTCCTCTAAGACCTTTCAGAAATCAGATTAATACAGTCTTGGAACCAGCCTTTGATCCCCTTACTCCCAAGTATGTAGTTTTGTCATGTCATATCTCCAGAAGAGCTGGAGGTTTAGGTGCCTCATTCGTTTGTTACCACTCCACTTAGGGCAGTGGGGCAGCCTTTTAAATCCCCTTAACCCCATGTTCACTGCCCCTAGAACAGCAGCTTGCCCATGTTTATAATAATTTACTGCATAAGATACTAAAATATATTCTCTGTTATGGTCTCATTTCAGGGACAAAGCAAGAGGGGTTAAAAATTCTGAACCAAGCTTAAGAATTTGCACCCAAAATCTGTTTGATTTAACAAAAATTTGGGTTTCCTTGTTCACTACAAAAATAGTGATCATATTTATTTCTTTTAGGAGGAGCACTCAATTTACTTAAAACAAAGACATCTGTTTTGCTGTGCTTCTAAAACAAAGCTTGGCTTATAAAATGTGATTAAATTTTCTAAGTGCTAAGAAATACCCTTTCGCTTTAAACTTTCTCATGCTGTTCTTAAAAGATAGTCTGACACGAGGTCTGGATTTTTATAGTATTTTCTTTTGAGACTCCTCTAATGTGTAAAGCACTGTGGAGATGTTTTCAGAGACATGACAAGAAATGAA
Organism: Rhipidura dahli; assembly: GCA_013399225.1. Classification (NCBI taxonomy): domain Eukaryota; kingdom Metazoa; phylum Chordata; class Aves; order Passeriformes; family Rhipiduridae; genus Rhipidura; species Rhipidura dahli. The sequence goes on from VXAC01008687.1 coordinate 122,798, forward strand.
ACTGTAAAAGAAAAAGAAAGATCTTTTAAAAACCTCCAAAATATATCAAAATTATAGGTTTTGGGGGTTTTGATTTGACTTGGTTTTGTAAGTGAAAGTGGAAGCCAGTCTCAGCAAGTCTCCAGCTTTATCTTTAGTGCAGTTCAACTGTACCAATCACAGAGACCTCAAAATCTAAACCAATTGGAGGCCACACACTGCTTTTTGGGGACAAACCATTATCAAGTTCCACAGGCATGGCCAAGTCCCAAAGGCAGAGCAGCAACATGTGTGAACATGGGCACGAACAGGGTCATCACCTCAGGAAAAAGGAAAAACGTGGCATTCTGAAGAGGCCTCAGAAGCTCCCCGACTGTAACTGCCTGAAAATGGTACAGTTCTGCCACAGTATTCGTAGTGCAACATGGATGAAATTCAGAGTTATCAGGTTTGGGTTTGGCTTTTCCCCTCCCCTCCTCTCCGTCTTTGCATGTGAAAGGCTTTCTGTGCTTGAAAACAGCTTCAGTGCCTGAATTTAGATAGTTATGATATGGGTCAGAATAAGACCATGTTCATAGCCAGACTTTTTGACTAACAATATCACAGAAGCAATGGTTAATTCTCACTTTTAAACTTTCACTGGGAGACAAGATTGAGAACAATCAATACAATTTAAAAATAGAAAATAGGTTTGCTCTGCATTTCTCAGGATAGTCCTGTTCTGCAGTTGTCATTTCTACTTTTATACTGATCTTCTACTTCACGCAGTGCCAGATAATATTTCCTTCCTTCTCCACTCTTAGTTGGAAACCAGTTTTTGTATCAGTAAATTGCTGCAATCAAAGATCCCCTTGCACATGGAATACTATATAACCGGAAAAAACCCACAGCTCCCCAAACCCCCCTAAACTTGCAGCCCCTTCCTCTGCATTCCTTCTCACCCCTGCCCTACCCTCTCGATGGCTTTGTCAATGGACCCACGTCCTACACTGTCTTTGCGGGAAGCATCCCGGATGTGTGAGGCTGCTCAGCTTTTGTCCATCCCATGGAGTGTGAAACACATCAGTGAAAAGGCTCCCTAGTGCAAGTTTTAGCTCGTATGCTCTAGACAGAACTGAGAAATATGCCACCAGCTGTGCCCAACACTCCGTGTTCCTCCTCTGTTCCCCTAAAATAAACACTGCAATCTCATCCTACCAAACCCATCTGACACGTTACAGCAGCCCAACATCGAGTTCCTTACTGCTGCTCTTTTCAAGCCTGGATTTTCATCTGCAAAAATAATCTAAGAATGGGAAAATTCATTCTCCCATGAACTTAGCTCAGATCAGCAAGGCTCGTTTCTCCCCTTCCCCTTCTTCTGAGCAGAGTGGTTCAATACAAGCCCCTCCCTGGCAGCCAGACAATAAAGCTGCAAATAACTTATTCTGATCAAAGCCCCATCTGCTTGGCAGCAGCAATTCAACTTCGCTTGTGGTTTTTGTATGGCTGCAGCTTCGGAATTGAATGATCCTTTCATTTAGATGGAAGTTTAAACAAAATATGGTAATTAGCATCAACCACTGCGGCTTTCATGGCTACTGTCTACAAAGACATCTCTAATAAAAGGACTTTGCTGCTTTTCCATCTAATTACACAACATTGTTGAACAATACAATTTAAATTTAAATCAGGCAGCTCTTTTTCTTTAAGTCAGTTAACAGACTTCCTGTCTTACACTACCTATCGATGGTAGGGAATATGACTAAAATGAAGAGTTCCAACTCCAAACCATCTCAATGAATTTTGTTTCATTTTTCCCTGAGGAATATGGCTGATGTTGATAACATTTAACTCTAATCTGTCTAGTATAAAACTACCTATCTACCTTTCAAAAGGAAAGCAGGACTTAGGCTTTTTACCAGAGCAGGGTGAAAAATCAGGCATTATGTAGCATTGCAGTTTTATGACATAATAAAAGATGCCAGCATACATTGATGAATGTTTTTAAGGAGACATCCACAATGCTGTAGTCAATAAAAATTTTTATAGGCACAATCCTTGGCAATATAAACAAGAAGGAAATTAATTTATTTTAACCACTACCAGTTTTTGTTTAGGTACTATAATTTCTCATTACAATAAAAATCAAGAGTGGAAAAATTAATCTTACCCCCCAAAAAGAGTTTTTTTGGCAAATGATGCATTTCACAATCACATATTGGGCTGGACGTTCCTGACCTTACAGGGAAGCCGAGGTGGGCCTGACCTTGGGTAGAGAGAGAAACCCCTGGGGTGGACCCGCAGGTGCTGTAGAAAAAAGCAGTGGCTCAGCGTCAAACTCTTAGTAAACATTAGCCCACAAAACCTGACTGAGTGGAAAGACTTAATGTGGCCCCATCTTTACTGATGAGCTGATAGGCAGGAGTAAAATACTGTTTTAAAACCTCTGGCTGGGGCAGGGATTTGGACACCTGAATTCCCTTAGGCCGTTCTGACAACTCCAATCTAAAGGTTTATCCTCAAGACTTTTCTTACCGCCTCCTACCTGCCAAGTGAAACAAAAAGGGCAGGTAGATGAAATGTATCTGAGGGAGTCACATATTTTAGTAGTGTGAGTTACAATTTGAGGGAACAGTTTCACTGTGTACTGACACATTTGTGAAAGTCGTTTTCAGAAATATGATTGGAAGGGAAAGCTCCAGATGGGTAAACGGCATCCTCCATTAGTTCCTAAACAATGAGAGTAACACAAGGCACCAGGAGAGGAGCAAACTTTCTGTTTCAATAACACCATCTACTGTGCATTCCCCAAACAGCTAAATCCCAAACAGATTGGGACCTGGAATACAGACAGACAGCACTCCCCCCCTTGCTGGGGATATATCTGGAATACAGATAGACAGCTCTCCCTGTTAGAGAGCTGAAAAGTAAAACAGAGCGAGTTAAAATAGAAACTCTGTGTTCCATCCAACAGCTTTTAATAATCATTCCAAGGAAGTGCAATCCCACCCAAACACCTTGGGCAGAACAACCTGAAGCCCCTCATGTCCCACCACGCAGTAAAGCTACTCTCACAGAGCAATTATTTCCTGCTTTTCTCAGCCTGAGCTTTCTCTCACCTGACACATAATAAGCAACTCATCTACCAATCCTCCTCACCTAGCAAAGAAACACAAACACACTGCAGTTTTCCACTGGGAAAAAAAAAAAAAAAAGTAATAAATTAACATATTGACAACTTTGGAGAGAAGTAGCAAAAAGAATAGAAATTGAAAATGACACTTGTCAGGAAACTGCTTGAGAGCCATTCAGCTGTGCCCTGGGCAAGGAAAGCTAAAGCAATCTGGAAACCTGCAGCAGACAAAAAAAGGAATTCTCACCGTAAATTACTGCCTTCAGAATTCTTTTGCCTGTGTCTTCTGGATAACAGAAGACAAGGTACCTTTGGAAATAGTCAATACAAGATTCATGAATGATTAATAAGCTTTCCTATTACATGATGCTGATGGTTATCCCCATGTTAGGGAACAACATTTCACACAAGATACAGCATAACATCTGATACTCATGAGGCTCTGAAACAGTGGAGACCTTTCAATACCCCTTTAACCATCTGCAAGAATTCTGTGATTTCCTTGTATTTATGTCCCTCACCTAGCAGAATTCCTTGCCTGGCACTCTGTGTTTGACAGGGAGAAACTGGAATTTTGAGTCTGGGTATAGTTCCCAAATGTACTTTATAAAGGTATCATTTTGTTTCATTTATAATCTAAATACATTTCTGAATTTAGGGGGGAAAATAATGAAAAAGCAGTCTTCTAAGGTGATTTTTTAGCAGGAATGCTGCCAAATATTGTGCCTTTAACTGTTGCAAGCAGAAAGCAGCATTACAGTGAAAATTATGTGTCATGTGCACATTACCAAAAAATGATCTTCTACCCAGAGAAAAGTACTTGCCAGTTGCACAGGCACTCTCATGCCAGGACAAACCCAAGAGGATTTCATTATGATACAGCAATTTCGTTTGGAATTTAGCTTGAACCTTTCAGCAAAGGGTATTTGCTAAACTGAAAATATTATTGCTAAGCAAAACTGAAATATCCCCAAAAGGGGAAAACCACCCACACTGACATGGTTGTGGCCACACAGGCTCAGAGCTCCAGCACACGTAACAGCTTCCACATGCACAGGGATGCAGACACATCCCTAAGGAGAGATTCCAGCCTGGGACTGCTGTCACTGATCCAGCTGCAGCACAACTGACCCAGCCTGTGCCCCTGCAGTGGGCACTGCCTGCACATTCCAGCTCCTGCTTTGGGCCACAGGGGATGTTACTCTGACAGGACCATGAAGTTTGGGAAATCGCTTTTTCCTAGAAACCTCTTACATTATCAGAAATACATATTAAATGTAATCAAAGTTGCTGGTCAGGTTGCTGTGTAACTTCTTTAGTTTTTCTTTACATCGGAACCAGATGTCAAACACAGCAAATATTCAGCTTCTGAGCACTTTGTCAGCGGCTTCAGCGAGCCCTGACAGAAACTCCACCGGTATCTTGGTAGAGAATGGCAGTGATGTAGCATGGAAGGGGGTAGTCAGTCTTCATCATACTAAAAGCACTACAATTAGACACCTTCAGTTCCAGCACTGACAATGATGAATGATCTGTAACTCTAATGGTAAAATTTTAAACACTAAAAAGGCATCAGGTATGGATTGAAAGGCATTGTGTCTAAAGAAATATTTTCCTTCTGTGAAAAAACAAATTGCCTTTTTTGTACTGTAAATGGCACTAAACAAATAAATAGGGAAATGTAGGTGTGGAATGCAGAGGATTTTTATGGAAACTGACCCACAAAACCTATGATGCATACTGGGCTCACAGTAGTCAATCTGGGACCTACAGGTAATCATTCTGCAGTACTCACCCTCTTGAAAAAGACTTCTGGAACCAAGGGAGCATGCCAGCTGCTTACAATATCTCAGTTATCATGATGCTTTTTCCTGGTCTTAAAATCAAGAGTCAAACACAGTTAGAAGGGACAAGGGGATTTTACCTTGGTGTTTATTTTAAGGATCCTTAGGTGCACCACGTCCAGGTTGAATGCACCTCCATGCACACCACAATGCACACCCACCAAAGATCTGGTCTCACATTATAGGTGTCACTAATTAGCACATCTAGCAAAGATTCCCCAATGAGAGGCTCCAGTGAGCCCCCCTCCCCAAGGAACCTTCCCCTGGATGGTTCTATCTCAGTTTACAAAATGTGTTCTGGAGAGGACCTTGGGCTCTGGGCACACTGATCCCTCACTACGAAGCTTCTGAAATGTTCAGCGTCCCAGCTTGACAAACAAGTCCAAGAAGGCAGGCAAAAAGCACCAAGAATACAGAAATTGTAAAAAGGTATAAAAGGGGTATAAAAGAAAATGCAAAAAGTCATCATGGCTTCAATCAGGCCTCCATCTTTACATCATCAGGAGGGTTTGGACCTTAGGAAAGTTGATTCTCATGGAATCAATTTCCCACTGACAAGCAGCCAGGACAGATACGTGTCCACCACAGGCATCTGTACGTGTTCAACATTCTTTCAAACAGAGTAGGCTTTACTTCACAACTCCCTCTGAAACATCTTCCCCCCACCTCTGATTAATATCACACCCAATCTAATTCCAGGCTCCCGTGGCAGACCTGCTACTACCAGCCAGGAACGCATTCCCTCCTACAACAGCCCGGGAGATGCCCCAAAAGAAATTACAGCAACAGCTCTCAAGGGAAGGGATGAATGCACAGGCTACAGCAAAACTGAACAGAAGACATTTGTTTAGGGTACCATGTTTCCATGAAATGCAGTTGCAATTATCCAAAGCCATTGCTATGATCATTTTTTTCCCAGTAAATGCTGTTACTTGGCAGGATTGTGCATTTCACTCCACTACCTACAGGTAGTGTGTAGCACCTACAGGTACCTTTAAAGTAAAGCACAGAAACCTTTCCATGGAATGCAAATTTATCATTATAAAATGGTGAATATTTTTTTCACAATGAAAAACAGAAACAGGCCTCCCCTTTCCCTCCCCTTCCTGCTCAGTGCCACTCATTCCTCAGTGCACCTGATCAAGCTGTCCCTCAAAGGACTTGTCACTACTCACCACTACTTGTTAAAACACAGAAGTCTGCATCCAGTGGCAGTGACTGGATCTGGATGAGAATTGCACCCTTTTTGTACTCACACTGATTATACCATATCTGCCTCCTATCTGTCTCTCTTGTTATATTTAATCTTAGGAAGCTAGACCAGATGAGCTGCAGAATTCTCTTCCAAAATAAATTGTTTTATGATTCCACTAACCCTTGTACTGCAGGTTCTCCAGGGAAAAAGCACTTTGTACAGAGACCCAACCAGAAAACAATTTTTTATTTCACACTAGAAGAGTAACAATTCTAGGTATGGCTATGAACACTTAGTAGAATGTCATGGGTTTTCTCTATATATATATCCACTATATCCACACACAAAAAGCCAACTGTTTCTTTCTATGCAGAAAAACATTGTGAGATTCACTTTGCCCTCATTCAAATTAACATATGCACAGTAACAGTCCACCAGGTCTCCTGTGCTTGTTCTAACAGTTGTAATAAGATTGGCAGGCCAGAAGGGATTAGCACAGGTAGTAGGAGCAGGAGGCATTTCAAATTGATCAAGAGATAATAAATTTGTTCATTGTAAAATGTCATTGAAATATCTTACAGGAAGATCTATTATCTGTCCTAAAACACAAGCATCACATTCAAAGCTGTTGAGTCTGGCCAATGCCAGTGTCACATCATCATCTACAGCACTCATCTGCAAGTGTGTTACTGTGTGGTCTTCTCACCTTCAAAAGGGCTGCTTAACATCAGCATAGAGAGATATTTAAAGGATTATTACAGGTTTTCCACGACTGAAGTCACTTGCCTTTGGCCTGATGCCATTCAGCACAGCACAGCCATACAATAACCCTTCAGAAAAGCACTGCCTGTCGTGTCTTATTATTTAAATATTGAAAGGCAGATAAGTATTCCACTTAAAAGAGACAGGGCTTAATCTGTAAACACTTCAAAGGGATCTCTAATAACTTGGCTTTAACTCATCTTTTTTCATTTTAACTGCAGCTTTGATGTTTCCCCTAATCTTCATCTAACCCTCAGCTCAAGAGCACGTAATCACACAGGAGTTTTTGAGACTATAACATGTACCCCTAACACATCAAATAAAAGTCACAGGTAGGTTACACCAGGCAATCCTGTGCACATGAGGAGTGATCGAGGGGGCTGTGTGCCACACTCACTGCTGACAGGCAGTCCTCACACGTGGGGCCAGGACCTTGTCTTTGTCACCAAATGGGTGATGGTGACAGTGACAACCTGCAGCTGAGGGAAGCATTTGCAGATACTATTGACAAATGTTTCACCTTCACCACCATGGTTTTGTCAGCTTGTCACAGGCAAGTATTTGTGCTTCCTCGAGAATCTATCCATGTTATTCTACTGAGAGGCTTTAAATCAATAATAAATGCAAACAACGGACACTTCTGGCAGGCTAAAGTTTGGTTTTCTGGGGGACTTTTTGTTTTTTTAATGTAAAGTAAGCCCCAAGCAAGCTAATTTCCACAGTATCAAACAGAAATAAAAATAGGATTAGTTTCATTCCAAAGGTATTTTTTATAACCTGATGCTACTTTCTGTGTGGAATGGAAAATCAGTGACTGTTACTCTCCAGAGAAGTTACAAGCAGTGTAAATACATTTAATAGATGTTACTTCTGGACCCAAACAATCCATCCAGTAAGACTGTAAGACTAAATAGTAATATGCAGTAGTACAGCCTATTAACCACTGACCACTAAGACTCTCTATAACAAGACAGTGCTCTAAAACACAACTGTGATGTTTCATCTCAAGGAAATAGATTTCAAAGTTGTAAGCAAGTGTGAGTATCAGAGGTGAAGGATTTGGTGGCTGCCCCATCCAAACGGATGAATCTAAAGGGCATAGCAAAATCCTGGCTGAACAGCTGAGTTGGGCTTTGCCTCCAGTAAATCTGCCAGTGAATCATCCCCATTTTCCCACATCTGTGCTGTGTGAGTGCTGACAATCACCATTTCTAAAATGTTTAGGAAGTGTACGACTATTTGCAGAAGCATCAACAAGTTCTTTTTCTGCCACTTAGTCTTAACAGCTCTTTCAATCCTCAGGAAGGTAAACTTTTTCCTAGTTTGCATGCAAGCTCTGCCACCAGCTACACCAGGTGAGAGTGTCAGAGCAGCTGTGCAAGAGCAGATACCAAGCACAGGGAATCACAAAGAAGCTGAGTCTTAAAAGCACCTTTTGCAAAGAAGAAAAACCCAACACAATATTTAAATTGTATTTTTCTGTCTAAAAAAATGAACACGACTGCTCTGCTTCAAGCAACCAAGATGCAAATCAAAAAGTAAAACACCAATTCCTGAAAGAGGTAAAGACCATTGGTCATCTGCCCCATCTGCTATAGAAAAAAAAGAGGTCTATTGATTCTCAGTACAAAACATAGATGGTAATGTTTACTGAAGCTCCATCAAGCTGTACAAACTCTCTCCTTCACCCTCCAAACCCACAAATACGCAGCAGTAACTATGAAATAAGCACTATGATACAACACCTGTTGTACCAACTGCCCCACTCTTTGCAGACGTGCTGGGTAGCATCCAGGTAGAAGTTTCCCTTGCTATTTCTAAACAACAAATTATCAGAGAAAAAGCTGTGCAACAGGAGTTTTGCATTTTCCCTTGTATAATTTATTTCTGCAGTTTAAAAATAACAAGTGATTCCAGAGAATTTCAGAGTATAAGTGAACAGAGGAAAATACATTGCATCATTTCCTTTCCTCTGACAAATTCTGTCTTTGATTTTGTACAGGCTCCATGAACCTATAGTTCTTTCAAGTACTATACAAAGGTATATAAGGTCCCATAGCCTTAACTGAAATAAAATGTATGTCAATTCTGACAGGTTTGAGATGTTAATTTTGATTTCCACTCTCATTGCACTAAATAACTCTTCCTAAAATTTCACGTAAGAGCATCAAACTAAAGAAGGTCCTGTACATACAAAACTCACTGTGGAACAGAAGCCCAAACCATCAGAAAACAAACAGCAAATTTTCACAGTAAGGGACTCAAATGATTTGCCAACCAGCAATGATTTGATGAAATAACCTGTGAATGACAAACAAAAACCAAAATTAACAAAAACTTGTCCACAGTCTGCTTAAGGACAATGGGGAAATAGAAAGATAAAAAAGCCAAAATTCATTCATCGATTCACAACAACTAATTTATTCTCTGAGTTACAAAGGCATTTGGTCTGAAAAGCAAATAGTGGTAACTCCAATTACTTAGATTTCAAATACAGTATTTCAAGCAGATGGCTGGGGGAGTCTGGATCATTTTCTTGTTTACTTCTTCCATTGGCTTGTTGATTTTAAATTTAGAGCAATTCCTACCCAAGTACAAAAGTACAACTAGGTAAGGGATTTTCATTTGTGTATTTGCAGCCTGTACCAATAACAGTGTAAATATTTATGTCATAAAGTAATCGTGTTAAACTGAGACTATATATTTTTTTTATATATTCATTTTGTGTGTTAGTAGTAAAAGAAGAGATCCCACTTTGTGGACTCTGAACTGTGGCACAGACAGCCCTTGGATGGCAAACTCAGAGAATTTAATTTCTACATTTGACTACCCACAAATATCTACAAACTCTGGGTGAAAAAATCCCAACACATTTCCTTTTAATTATAACTTCAGAGTCTGCTTGGAGGTTTAGAATTTATTCATTTAACATATCATTGAATGTGCCTGTGGATATCTGAGTCACCTTGTGCAAGTTCTGAAGGTGAAAAAGCCACAAAAGGAAGAAAAACAGCTCTGTCAGCATCAGGGAACAATCAATAACATCCCAGATTAGACAATCAGTGCCGAAGTATATCACTCCCAATTTTTAAAAGAAACATTTTAAATTGAATTCTTAAATAATTTAAAGATGTCTACTTCATATATATATATATATAAAAGAGCCATTAAGGAAGTATTTTACAAGAGACCTACAACTTTCATCACCTTCAGCTGAACCCAACTGAACTCAGCCTAAACTTGCAACATTTGTATAAACAAATTAAAAAGTCCATTGCATAAAAACTAAGATTTACAAGATTCCTTAAGAAATATATTTAAATGAACAAATTATGTCATGTAACTATATACCCACAATTTTTAAGTTCACCATGTGCTGTTCAAAATAAAAACAAAAAGAAATAAAGAAATAAGAGCACACTGTTTGCACAATTGGCAATTGGCTGGAGTCCATTTGATTTCCCCTTCCTTTCAATTTTCCATATATTAATATTACCTGAGAAATTCTACACAGATTAATTTCCTCCAGTGCATAGTTATTTAAAGAACCTTTCCTTTCTGTTAGTATTAGCTAAACTTAAGGCTGAAGCAAAATGTTCTTGTACTGATACTTTCACTAAGAGGCAAAAGAGACTTTAGATACTAAGTTGAATTCAAAAAACCAGTAGATCATCAATCATACATGTGGTTAAATTTGAATTTTCTTAATTTTTCAGTCAAAAACCCCAGAGGGCTATGTTATCAAAATTTAATAAAAATTAATATAATTGAAACAGAGTCATTGTTATGCCTTACTTCAAAAATACTCACAGAATATAATAGGATTCTGTTTCATGAATGCATTTTCTTCAGAAAACTTTAAAATTTCTAGGAGAGAACAATACCTTTTCCAAATCCATAAGAAATTCCTTCTAAATGTCAACCCTAGTATGACTTCCATTAAAAAAAAAAAAAAATCAGTAGGATTTCTCTGAAAATTGTCTAAGAGTTAGTTTTCTATGGCATAACTCATCATCTGACACACAACCAACCCACGAAAATAAAGGAATCTATAAGGAAAATGACAACATTGGTACTACCCAAGTCTAAACAGTGGGAGTATAAAAATCTGTATTGAAGAATGGAGATGTTTGCAGTTTTAATATTTCAAACATTAATTTGCTTTGTAGTATTTCCTGTGAACAGTTACAGGGAAAAAAATCACAATAACATGATATATTTATAAAATTTATTCTCAAGTCCTCTCAGAAAGCACGAATTCCATGTCCACACTGACTGTGGGTAATTACACAGCTCTCCCACTTGCATAAAGGAGAGCATGTGGCCATTGAGAGTCCCTCTAAGTGCACTGACAATCAGCTCCTGATTGCACAGCCTGCTGCAGTTATTCATTTACAGCAATCACATCTCCCCAGTCATTGAACAAGAAGATTTAAAACCCTTTCAGAGAGTATTCCTATTGGTACTCGATGTCTTCAAAAGTATTAATGAAAACAATGTTAAACTTAGATTTGGCCCTAGTATTTATTTTTGAGTAATGTGTGGTTCATAAGCATAAAAGGGTGTTAAGACAGGTGAAAATAGGGGTGGGGAGGCGAGGGGAGAGGAGATGAAAGAGAATTGTTTTCTTTTAATCCCTTCTGCAGGGAAAATTCTGCAAACAACCCAACACTGAGTAAACCACGGGATGCAGCTGGAACCAGCCCAGGCTCTGCTTTAGTAACAAAAATGGCTGAAGTGTTGGTCTTTTTTTTCAGATAAGCATCTGGACAAACTGGCCAGTGTGGGATTAATTTGGAAGTCATTATTCACCACTACAGGCACTGTTTTGTTTGATGGAGAAAAGCATTATAAAGAAGCTTTGTTGCATGTTCTACCTGATCATTGGGCGGTGTCAACAACCACCAAACCCAGCACCTGGGCCGACCAGAAAAAGCTGTGAATACACCCAGCTCCTCACAGCTCAGTACTTTGCCCCACCAGTGAGACTCCTGCTGCAGGGCTGCTCTGTGCTCCATTATTTACACCCTGAACTTCTCAAGTGCTGTAGCACAACACATCACCATTGAGCTCCTTGAAAATCTGCTTGTCGCAAAAATGATTAGCAATAAAACAAAATAAAGAGTCTGTGCAAACACACACACACAAGGATAATTTCCCCTTTACTTTAAAAATTCCTATCTTCCCCTCACCTATGTCTTCATTTTCCTTCCTTGGTTTATATGTGCCATGACTTAAAGTGCTACTGAAAGTTGTGGGGGAGTAATAGTTGCAAAGCCTGTGAGGGATTAAAAATCTCCTGATATGTTATGAGACAAAAATTCTGTAAGTGAGAACTTTCCACTAAACACGTCCATCCATTTGAGCAGCCCATGGAGCATTGCTCCAGCGCCCAGCAGCAGCCAAGTGGAACAGCACACGGGCAGGCAATTTGCCAGCTGGTCACCCTGCAGCCACCGCTGCAGCAGCCCAGGTGCATCGTGCCCAAAAAGGGATGGGTAGTTCACATGATTTTAGTGCAGATGGTTAAATTTGGGCTGCTTTGCCACCTCACAATCATTAAAACCATGGAAAGAACGTAATAAACAAACACCAACTATCAAGTGCTGCCTCAGTGACGCAAAACACCTAACTCTCTTCCACAGGTCTTTGTGTAAATAAACCTCAGCTGCTGCTTAAATTCCTCCCAATCTCGGTCTGGAGGTCATTCCTGCTCTGTGTTCTCTGGGCTGGGGCTCCTCAAGCCCCTCACAGAGCCCTCAACAGGAGCGGGGAGGATTCTGTGTGTTATCCCTGGCAGGAGACTGGCACCTCTCCCTGTCCTTCACTATCTGGATCAGACTAACAGGGAGATAGGAATGCTGCAGCTCCTGTGTGGCCTGGGAAAAGCTCATTTCTTAACCTGTTCCTCCCCTGGGTCCTTTACCAGTTCAGAGAGCATGAAGCACACTCTGCTGAATATATATATATATATATAAAAATATATATAAAAGGAAGCCACAGAAGCCACTGCCACAGCTGGTGAGGAGCATCACACATTGTCACGTTTCCAGCCACAGGACAAAATAACTTCTCCCAGAAGGTGAAGACAGACATGGGCATAACTGTCTGCAGGATAAAGCTGTTGACCCCGTGGGGCTCTCAAACTAGAGCAATCAATAAGAATTAATCTGTAGTTTACAGGAATTTAATTGTTCTTCCTGACTGCATCTGAGCCCAGTGAAAGTTCACACAAAGGGTAGCTAGAGTGATTTAACCTGTAATAAACTGCACATCAACATGTTGAGGGTAGAAAATCAGGGCAAAAAATTCCTGTTTGCTCTCCTTTTTTTTTTTTCTTTTTTTTTTAAGAAAGAAAAAGGTTTCCAAAAGTGAAGGAATATCAGGAGTTGTACAGGAAAACCTATGCATTGAAAAGAATAGCACATAAAAAAAATCTGTCATAATTTTTTTACCTGCTCTATGTATTTACATGAATTTAAATTTTCAAAATATTTGCTACCCTATAAAATTGTTGCTGCTAACACATGGCCTGCTAGGAAAGGGTTCATCCTTTATTATCCTCTTTACTAACCTGAATATTGCCAGAGGATTTCCATGGAGGGGCACTACACATGCTGATAATAAAAGTTGTATGGGGGGAAGAACACTGCTCATAACCTAAAACTGCTGAACTGCTTTTGCAGGGGTTTTAGCCTTTTTTGGGGTCAATGTCTATGAGAAACAGAGAGCAGGACTGTTTTACCAAGACCCACTGTGCTCTTAAATGTTTCCTGACCACCTTCTTTACCATTACAGAAGGGAATCTTAAAATTTAAACATGGAGTACAAATTAAATGAATTGTTTAGGAGGTTTTCTTTGTTGTTCTTAGCTGTCATCTTTTGATTCATGGACATATTCTGGATGATGCAGAACTATCAGATCCAAGTGTTCAAAGATGCTGAGTCAGGCCACAAAATCCATGAGATCTTACAGTGAAACAGCCAAGCTGGATCTTGTATTTTACTTCTAATTTTTATCATCTGTTCTTTAAGTAGTGTTAAGGTCCATGAACACTTGTTAGCCTGGAGCTGGTTTGTGTTTCCCAGAAAATTACATAAATCCTTGAGGCTTGCAAGCAAAAATATGAAACATGAATTGCCTGTACTGAGTCAGGGGGAAATAACTGAAGTAAAGAAACTCAAGATGTAGGAAATAAAGATATAAGCATAAGAGAAAACTAAACTTTTATCTACTGTAAACTAGTCTCCAAGACTTACTCATCTACAAAACAAAACAATCAGGTTTACTATTTTGCATCTCACTCAGACACATTGAGAGCTAGGATTTGCACAGTGCTCTCCAGAGGTTTCCCTGCCTTACTCCCACTAGCCTAGAGTATTATGGCAATTAGCAAAAGGAGCGGGAATTCTCTCTTTGATTCCAGGTTACAAGATTTGCTTTCAGTGTAAAAAGTTTCAGTCGTTAAAAAATTAAAGTGCAAAATTAAAATCATCCTATTTTTTAGATAAATGTAAGCAATCAAAAAATAAATATAAACAAAACCCCCCATCACAATCCCCTTTACCAACTTTTGTAGGCTTACAAATTATCTTGAAACTCCATATTATTTCACTTGAAGTTTTTAAGTGGTGTTGTGTTGCTGTTGTGATTTGGTTTGGTAGGGTCTGTTCAGGGCTTTTTTTTTTTTTTNTTAGGGGTTGTTTAGGGTTTTTTTTTTTTTTTTTTTTTTTGAGACTGGAGGCATATTAAAAAAATATCTAGATGTTATGCTCATATGTAATGACTTTTGTAACTAACTAACTAACTAAATAAATACATAAATATATATATATGAGAATATCCATTGTCCATGGATGTATTCTTAAAACCCAGGGGACCAACACATAATCCTCGTCTGTCCACTGCCAAATCTGTTCTCTTACAGGGGGTTGTAGACAGGATCAGGGTCTAAGCTTCTCCAAATGCGCCTCCTACTATCGCTGCCGTGACCAGTCTGTACCAGTGTGTCAGCTGGGAATGTGGCTCCTGCACGAACTGCCTGTGCTTAAATGAATTTGTCAGAATGAGATGCCTCACGTGACACCGGGACAAACCGGACTCTTTCCAAGGGGATTGAAATCAATCCATTCAGCAGAGAGCTTTTAGGGGACCCACCGCTCTGCCCTGCGCTCATTAAGCGTGGAAGTGGTAAAGCAAGTTATTTACTAATGTACTTTATGATGGCTGATTAAAAAGGCTGAGACGAGAGAAGACACTCGAACCTAAATTCAGCCTGAGAGGGAGGCTCTAGTGAGTAATAGGAAGAGTTTCTGTAATGCAAGGACCAGGCTGGCCAGCTCCGCTCTCATCAGACTGAGGAATAACAGCAGCAAACTGCTGGCATATGCTGAATTTACTGGTGCCCGTAGTGCTTAATAGGCCATCACCAGCATTGGGCGGGTTTTCTGTTTGGTTTTAAGAGAGACAATAATGCTGGAAAGGGAGGGGTCTCTGACTGGCGACTATTACATAAATATGAAATTAGATGAGGGTACCCTGATTTAAGAAGGGAGGATGAAGAACAACACAGGCAGATTTCTGGGCGAACGGTGACAGTAATCTGACCATCTGGCAGAACCCATAACAGCTGATTAAGAAGAAAAGAGAAAAATGTGATTAAACCATACTACAGTTTCATACGGTACTGTCAGCTTTGAAGCTCTCGAAAAAGGGATTTTTATAGGGTCTGACACAACGGTGTGCTGTTACACACTGTAACAGCAAAAAGCTAAACAAGTGAATACAGAAGAAATAAAATATACTCATTAAAAGTAACTTGAATTAGCGCAGAAGAGCCTCAGATTCAAGTCGAACCGAGCAGACTTCAACAAACAGTTTCAAAGGTATTTAGCAGTTTAAGTACCGTGGTCGATAGTTTAATATTTTTTTAGTTTCTTTGCTGAAAAGGCAACACAAAGAAGCTAAACCATGCTAGTATGTGCAGAGAATCCCAAACAAAACACCCCAAACCACCCAAACTCCCACCCAGCTCTGCAGATTTACCCTTAGAAATGCACATGAGCGTTGTCCCTGTTAAAGGTGCTAACGAGCCCGGCGCCCCGCCGCGCTCAGATGTGTTACGGATGAGCAGATGCCTTTCTGTGTTCCGTGTGATAGCCTCAGGAAAAGTGTCACACACCGACAAAACGGAGATCAAACACTCCTCAAAGCTGCCTGTGAGCCTGACAAAATGCAAGCCCAGCGGCGGGATGAGAGGAACCGAGGCCGTCAGTGAAACAGGACACTAGCATTGTGCGGCAGTGGGGTTACTGTGCCTGGGGCTGAACTGGGGGAAAGTTTGTGGACACAGTTTTCGAGCTTCAAGACTCTCCTTTTAGCCTAGCTAGAGTCATCTGTTTTTCGCAACCCAGACTTGAGGATTCCATCAGGATGATATAAATCGGGAATAACTTCAGACAAGCAAAGGGGCAAACGACCCAAGAGGCTCCTTACACCGGCACAGATTTTCTGATTTTTTTGCCTGCGGTGGGTATTTTACACTCCCTGCCACCGTGTTCCTCGCAATCACCACAGCGAGACAGGAGAAAACTACTTTTGTTTCACAAATGGGACATCTACTGGAATAATAAAAATCGAGCAGAACAAGGCAAATGCTCTGGTGACTGCCCACGTTCAGGGAGGCAGAGACAAACAGAACACGTCTGTCGTGAACAAGTGGTTGTGCACGTAGGGTCCCTCTGTGTGTGAGCCGATCTGACATACTTTACAAGCCTGGTCCTCCTGAGTTTCCCGGCACTGGGCAGAGCACACCCACATCGCGTAAAAAAGAAGAGTAAAACGACACCTGAGCTCCCAGCGCCAGGTGAAACAAAGCAGCAGTGTCCCACCAGCAGGGCTTGGTAAATCACATGCACTGCCCCGGAGCTACGTTGGTTTTCTAAGAATGGGAACTGTGTGTCTTTCTTTGTATGGCCCCACTGATCTGAGTGCTACAAGAGGTGCTTGCAGCCTGCTCAGTCCTTTTTTGTACCTGCACACAGTACAACGGAGAAAGAATGACCAGAGTGATTTGATGGGTCAGAGAATTAGCTTGGCAGGTATCAAATCCCCGACTAGTCCTCTGAGCAGAGGTTCCTCCCCTCCAGGCTATATTCACCAGCTAGTTCTGCAACCCAGGGACACTGAAATTCTGCTTAGCAGTGTAAATGAACATTTCATGTACCACTTTGTCTGAAAGACCAGCAGATGAAATTAATCCTGTCCTGGGGCAGGGAAGTAACTTAAACGGCTTCACAAATCCCGTAAGTTCCTGTTTCCCATGAGTCTACTACTGCTTGGAATAGCTGCTATCTCTGGTCCCAATGGCATTCAGATGATGTCCTCATCTTTGCCTTGAAATATTTTTAAAAGTTCAATTTTTTCTTCCCCCAAAAAGTAGTTACCACTATGGAGTATACCAATCATCGACATGGTGACAAAATACCCATGTTTATGTAAAAAAAAAACCCAAAACAAACCACAACTTAATTTCCTCTACACTATGTCTCCAAACACATAAGTGGAACCCTTTTCCCAGTTTAGGCAGCAATCTTTCCCCATCTCAGGCCAGTTTAAAAGGCCCAGCTCCCAAAGTCGGCTTGCACTACTATAAAGGATCTCAGCAGAGGAACAGATGATTTAAAAGGGTACTGAAATAGAAGCCTAAGGCAGGCACAGCTGACTCACATTGGAGAGCCTGGGCCTTGCAGCACATCTTCCTCATTTGTTTTGCTCTTTCCTGTATCACCCATTGGGAAGCATTGAGTCATTCTCTGCTGTGGAAATTCATTATCCACAGCTTGGTTCTAACAGGACCCATGGACAATTCATCCCTTGACAGTGAAATAGTCACTGCAAGGGAAGAAAAGATACCCCAAGGTCAAATATTGCTTGGTGTGAGTGATTCACACAGCTCCGTGATGCTTCCTGCTCTCCTTGGTTAGATTCACGAGACATGACTAAGTCAAGGGAAAAATAAAGCTTCTAAATGATCAGAGAACTCTGCAGTAAGGGAAAGGACATTTAAAAATACATAATTAACATAGATAATAAATAAAATCTAGTTAACAGTTATGCAGAGATTAAATCAGGTATGAAATCTGACTGTGAATATCTGACAAGTATTTCCACGAGGAACCTAACAACACATTTGAGGAGAGATGCTTTCCTGCAATCCTAAAATGTGTAGTAAATTTGAAGAAAAACCTCTGCTAGACCCATTCAGTAAACTGATCTTTCTGCAAACTGTTTTTACCCACTAATAAATTCCTTAGACACCACCCAAAGCAAGTACCCAGTCAGCATCACAGCATGGATTTGTCATTAATCATGTTCACAAGTGACTGCCTCTTCTCCAGAAAGGCCAGTTCCCACATTGCTCAGATCACTCTACTTCACTCCTCAACAAAAAAAA